>CAUYLG010018828.1:0-15254 GCA_963573385.1 Cacajao melanocephalus
GTAGAGATTCTGGTACGTTGTGTCTTCGTTCTCTTTGGTTTCAAAGAACATCTTTATTTCTGCCTTTATTTCATTGTTTATCCAGTTGACATTCAGGAGCAGGTTGTTCAGTTTCCATGTAGTCGTGTGAGTTTCTTAGTCCTGAGTTCTAATTTGATTGCACTGTGGTCTGATAGACTGTTTGTTATGATTTCCATTCTTTCGCATTTGCTGAGGAGTGATTTACTTCCAAGGTGGTCAGTTTTAGAGTAAGTGCAATGTGGTGCTGAGAAGAATGTCTATTCTGTGGATTTGGGGTGGAGAGTTCTGTAGATGTCTATTAGGTCCGCTTGGTCCAGATCTGAATTCAAGTCCTGAATATCCTTGTTAATTTTCTGTCTCGTTGATCTATCCAATATGGACGGTAGAGTACAGCTTCTTTTCAATGCCAGTTGATTTTTGTCATTAGGAAATACAGAGCTGGGCACAGTGGCATACACCTGTAGTCCTACTACTCTGGAGGCTGAGATGGGAGGATCTCTTGAGCCCAGGAGTTCAAGGCTGCAGTGCACACTGATCATACCTGTGAAGAGCCACTGCACTCCAGCCTAGACAATGTAGTAAGACCCTGTCTCTAAATACCAAACAAACAAAAGAAATGTGGATCTAGTCCAGTGATGCCCATATCTTTTGACTTTTTTAAATGAGAAGTTTGGATTTTTATATGAGGCTGCCAAAGATTAAATTCTGGCAAATTAAAAAAGCCATAGTGCATGTTAAGCACAATGTAGCTTTTACTCATATTTTGTATGAATACCACAGACAGTGGAGAAATGGAAAGATTTACACACTCTTACTAATATTATATAGATTAAAAATAATATATCCTTTTTTATACATCAGATTGATGAGAATGATCACTAATTTGTAAGGTTGGGAGTATAAATCGATGCAGGCTCTTTGGAAGAAGGCAGTTTGGAACTACATACAAAAATTTAAAACACATACTAGTTTTGACCTAACAGTTCTACTTTCAGGAAGCTGCCTTACAGAAATATTAGTCCCTGTGGGTGAAGATTTATGTTCAGTGAAGCATTATATTTATATTGGTGAAAACAAGGTTAAAAAATGTAAAGGAAAATAGAAATAACCTAAATATCAGTTGATAATAGGAATGATTAAATTATATAGCCATATCACAAATCATAGTCAATGAAAAGATGAAATATATCTGTATTCCTGTGTGGAAAGAGTCTAGAATTTGCTATTTGTTATTTATGTACAAAAACTATAATTTATATACATAAAGTCATACTATGCTGTCATTTTTAATATCCGTATATTGCATAGTGCCATAATTTAGTCTATTGATGTACATTATTTCCAGTGTTTTGCTATTTGTATGCACATTGCAGTGAACACTCCCTTTACATATGCCCTTGCAGTGCTGTCTCCTAAGATATGTTTCTTTTATATTTTATATGGTGACAACATTGCATATCTGAACTCTGTATAGCTTAGGGACATACCTTTACCGAGAATTTGCTGTTTGTATGACCCTTGAATTGAGTAAAGGTACCTTAGGCATGGTAGACAGAGAACTAACCAGAAAAGTGGCACTGCATTTAGTTAGCCTAAATTCCTTAAGATTTTTTAAGGTAATTTAAGTAGTAGTTTTTGTCTAGTCCATACATGCATGTGGTATAAAATTCAAAAGATAGAGAAAGGTAAAGTAAATCTTTCTCCCACTCTGAAACCTCTTCTGTTTAATTTCTGTTCCTGGGAAACTACTATGAGTTTATTCATCCTTCTGCAGATATTTTATGCATATATATATATATTTCTTAAATACACAAATAAGTATATATTTAAAAGTTTTTTTGTAAATGGTAGCATACTGTGCTGTTCAGCAGTTCACTTTTTCTCATTTAATTCTAATAATATCTAACACTTACATGATGCTTTGTTCTAGGCCCTGTTCTAGCACATGTTTTTGTATTGGTTACTAATCTTCATCACAAGTATCAGAAGTAGGTAAATATTATTCCCTTATCATAGAGGAAGAAACTGAGGCACAAACTTTAAATAACATGCTAGTAAGTTGTCAGCTGGAAGGTGAACTCCAGCCTTCAGCAGTCTGGCTGCAGAGTCTTTTCTGTTATCCTGTATACTATACTCACTCAATTGTTTTTGCCCCATTCTTTTTAATAACTATGTTAATTTATCTAAAGGTCCTGGTTGGTGGACATTTAGGTGTTTCCATATATTGCTGTTACAAATGATGCTAGAGTGAATATCCTTGTGCTTATAAATGCCTGTGTCATTTTGAATATGTAAATCTGTTTCATTTTCCTTTTTTTTGGTGGGGGACAGAGTCTCACTCTTGCCTAGGCTGGAGTGCAGTGGCGTGATCTCAACTCGCCACAGCCTACTCTTTCTGGATTCAAGCAATTCTCCTGCCTCAGCCTCCCAAGTAGCTGGGACTACAGGTGCCTGCCACCATGCCCGGTTAATTTTTGTATTTTTAGTAGAGACGAGGTTTCGCTTCGTTGGCCATGCTGGTCTTGAACTCCTTACCTTGTGATCTACCTGCCTCAGCCTCCCAAAGTGCTGGGGTTACAGATGTGCCACTGTGCCTGGCCCTCTATTTCATTTTCATCCATCCGAATTTGGGGGTTAGAAGAGTCTTGTGTTCATATAGTTACATTCTATTTTGAGATCTAATCTGAGACTTTTAAAAAAATGAATGTATTTAGCTCATTTATATTTATTATAGCATTATGGTTATAGCCTCATCTTTTATAGCTAATGGACTAGGAGATAAGACAAGATATGTTAACAACTGAAATACACTTAAAGATGTAAAGCAGTACAGTATAAAGATGTTAGCATTTCTCAGTCTTTTTACTCTCTCATGTTTTTGTTGGTTATATAAAAACATTGTCAGGAATTGTAATAATTACACTATATTCTGTAGCCATAGCCATAGTCTTAGATCAATAGTTAGGTGGATTCAAATGCTCAAAGTTTGTTCTTTTTGATAGTTTTTTTCTTTTAGGTGGCTGAACTTTATCGAGTATGTTCTTAAAGTTTGTGAAAACGATATTCCTTATGGTTTTGTATATTTAATAATGTTTAACTGTTGGTTTTACACTGGAGATAAATTTTTGAGTACTCTAGATACTGCTTCACTGATTTATTTTTTGAGAAGGAGTTTCGCTATTGTCTCCCAGGCTGGAGTGCAATAACGTGATCTCAGCACACTGCAACCTCTGCCTCCTGGGTTTAAGTGATTCTCCAGCCTCAGCCTCCCTAGTAGTTGGGATTACAGCCCCCCTCCCCCACCGCTACCCAGCCCGGCTAATTTTTGTATTTTTTTTTTTTTTTTTTTTAGGAGAGACAGGGTTTTATACCATGTTAGCCAGGCTGGTCTCAAACTCCTGACCAAAGTGGTGGTGTTACAGGCATGAGCCACCGCTCCCCGCCTGCTTCACTGATTTTTAAGCATTGATTCCGTCTTCCTTCACATTTTAAGTTAGTGTTTTTTTTTTTTTCCTAGATTCTCAAAGGATTCCCCATTTAAATCTTTGAAAAACAACAATTTTACTATTGCAGTATTTATCTTCGTTAGTCTGCATCAGCTTTTCTTAGGAAGGGGTATGTCCTTTTTTGGGGGGAAAGAGGTCCAGTCCTTACTCTGTGTTTCAGTAATGAGGTCTGAAAGCTTCAAATGTTTCCAGCAAGGGACTATTGGGTTTGCTTTTCTGACTGTTATGTAATTTAGAGAACTGAACTGATAGTTCTGAGATTGGAAGATGCAAGCCATTTCCCTGGCTTGAGCTCTTCCAGCATCCGTCTTGTAGTGTGGTTAGGGATATGTCTTAGTTTGTTGAAGATGTGGTTTATGTTTCTGTTTTCGCACTCTTTTGTCTCCTAGTTGTTTTCAGATATTTTTAAGAGGAAAAGGGGACCATACCATCTTTCTCCTGCCATTTCAAATCAGAAATACTAAGAGCTATAGGTCAGTCCAGTTTTGTTACAATTAAGATAACTTTACTGGAAGGAAGAAAATCTGTGCTGATGTTTTCTGAAGGCCAAAAATAGTTCATTTATTAGAGGCTCTTTGGATAAATTTTTTTTTAATTAAACGAAATCACAAACATACAGGTTTGATTATATCAGTTTGTAGTTATGAAGTCTTGTGCATTAGAAAGCGTTAAGAATGAGACTAGTAAATCTAGAATTAAGAATTAAGCATGAGACTAGAGACTAATGTTAAAGACTAAAAACTAAAGTTAGGGATTAGTTTTAGAGTGCTCATCAGTTCTTTAGTTTGCCTTAGATGAAGATTCTTCTTTCAACTGAATCTGATAATTAAACTTTCATGTACTAAATTTTGCTTCTAGAATATTTTTAAGTCCTTTGGCTTAATGAATATTAGTTCTGGAATAATCTGGTATTCTGAATGGCATCTTGTTTTTCAAGGGAAATGTCCATCTGTTTTCCTCACTTAATTGGCACTATATTATTGGAAGAAATTTCTCTTTTAAATACCAGAATGATAAAATACCTATATGATAAAATACCTATATGTTAAAAGAAATATGTTTGAAAAATTTTGATGGCTATTGGGCAAGCCTCCTTCTGTTTTCTTTTTTGAACATATTATATTCATTTGACTGAGTTTCATTTTACCTGTGGCACCTGAGAGAAGCTGAGTATTTTTTCCATCCCATTTCTTTTATGTGACTATATATTACTTTCTTAGTCTCAAATACGAAAGCACATCTAGCAGCCTCACGGAAAATTTTAATGCTTGGTAGATTATTGGAGCTTTCAGTTTTTAGCCTTTGTTACTCCAGTTATTGATCATTCCAGTATTTTTTAAATCTTAATTACTTTTCTAATAATTTATAATAATAAAATTTGATCAGCGTTTTGTCTGATAATAGCGCCTGTGTTTATTACTAAATAATTGTACTTTGAGCAGTTGAAACACTATGAGATATTGATAGATACACCCCAAAAGCGTTTTTTGATCCAAATAAATTTGGGATAGCTTGTATGTAACAAAATAATTACTTTCTGAAGAATGTATAGAACACTAGTAATTTCTGCTATAAAGAAAGAGTATAATTACATTGGAAACACATCCCAAACCTATTTGATAATGAACTAAGTTGTAGAAATACATTTTGGGAAGTGCTGAGAATATATTATAGAATATTTTCAGATCAGTGTATTGTTAGGGTATTCCAAAACATATATTTGCACATTTGCTTTTTAATAGGGATAAACGATAATTGCTGTCCCAGGATGTAAATATAATCAGAACATTTAATTATGGTAGTATGTTTTCTATAAATCTGAGAGTTTTTTGATGTGGAAATTTTGTTACAGTTGATTTTCCAGACTAAAAGTAATTCTTAAGTGCCTCCTATGTATTAAACACCAAAAATTGATCTTCTTTGGAATTCCTTTCTGTTAGGTCTTAGCAGGAGGAATTTTAGAAATCTTGTAGCCCTCCTGACTTATTTTTCAGATGTAAAAACTGAGGCCTAGAAATGTAACTTTTGCCTAAGTCACATTGGAACCAAAACCCACAACTCCAGATTTTTTTTTTAAGTGCCTTAAAATTTTTATTTTATTTTATTTTATTTTATTTTTGAGACAGGATCTTACTGTGTCACCTAGGGTGGAATGCAGTGGCACAATCATGGCTCACTGTAGCCCCTATCTCTCAGGCTCAAGCCATCCTCTCACCTTAGCCTCCTGAGTAGCTGGGACCATAAGCCATGCCACCATGCCTGGCTAATTTTTTAAAATGTATTTTGTAAATAGGGTTTCCCTATGTTGCCCAGGCTGGTCTCGAACTTCTAGCCTCAAGCAATCCTCCTACCTTGGCTTCCCAAAGTTCTGGGATTACTTTTGAGCACCTTACTTTTGAGATAGAAAGCTAGGTGGTATCTCCACTTAACATGAGAATTGAGATAAGATATCAAATCATCTTTGATGTTAGATTATGAGATATGTCAAATTGAATATGTATAGAACTCAAGTTTCTAGACATCTAGTTTCCCCCTCATTTCTTGGAATCACTATTTTTCTCCTAGCCAAGAGAAAAAATAGTTTTAAAATAAGCGTGTACCCTTACCAGTATTACTACAAAGGAATAATCAGTGCTGGTTTTTAAGAACTGGTGCACAGGCCAAGGATGGATGAGTCAGATTTTTTTCTCAGTTGAGCTACATCATCCCTTCCTAGTAGTCAGTTATAGAAATATTTATCCTACTATTAATGGAAAAATGGGCTTAGATGACTATGAAGTAAATCTCTAGGGCCCTGAATTTAAATTTATAGAAAATAAACTTACTTTTCAGAAAGATACCAGCCGAAAATAATTGGCCTCTTGGTTATATGAATTATGCATTTAGATGTAATGTATTATTGGAAGAAATTTCTTTTTTAAATACCAGAATCATAAAAATTATTAGTGCTATCTGTAGAATCAGGACTGAAATGATAGGAGAAAATAATTTTTTTGAGATAGATGTTTGGAATTTTTGTATTTTGTTGGCCACTCATTTTATTCAATTTCCTAAGACTAGAAAGCAATCCTGCCTTTCCTAATTTTGTTTCATCAAAGTTTTTTGGGGTTTATGTGTCTAATCTTTACATTAATTGTAGTGTATGTTCTTCTGTTTCTTCTTCCGTGCCTCTTCCACAGATGTGTAACTCTCACATACCTTTATTTTTTTTTAATAGAAAAAAGCAAATGAATCATATTAGGAAGAAGGCACATCTTTAAGGTTAGGTTCAAAAGTCAGCATATGTGTGAAAATAGCGCATAATAAAAATGTTCATTCAGAGCCCTGTAAATGCTCAAAGTATATTAATGTGTGATTTTGCATATATCGTATATGTGAGTTAAATTATTTATAATTTTATATAGAGATTCTATTAAATTATTCAGGGTCATGTTCATTTATGAACATTTCAATGTACTGATTCTTTTTGTTTCTTGTCATCTTTATTTACTGTTCATGATTTTATCAGTTCCTTTCTTAGTTATTTAATGGTTTTCTGTTGTCTTTAATTTAGATTTTTTCTTGAACAAATTGAGGAACTGTCACCATCCACTCAACCTGGCCACTTGGATAATTTTTATATATAATATAAAAAGATATAAATTGTGTCCTCAATACTGTAAACTTGGAGAGGGTGCGAAGTTAGAGTTTTTGTATGTGATTGAAATTAAATTTTTATCAGCTTACAACAGGCTATTATAACTACAAGTTGTCTTATATACATCACATGGAAAAAAAAACCCTGTAGTAAATACACAAAAGATAAAGAGAAAGCATCTAACTACCAAAAAAAAAAAAAATCACAAAGGAAGACATTGAGAGAGGATGAAAGAAATAGAGGAACTACAGGATAGTCAGAAAACAACAAAATGACAATGGTAAGTCTTTATCCACGATTACTTTAAATGTAAATGGATTAAGCTCTCTAATCAAAAGACAGAGTTGTTTAAAAAAAAGTTGTTTTTAAAAAAAGATCCTACGGTATGATCCCTACAAAAGATTTATTTTAGCATTAGGACACACATACACTGAAAATGAAGAAATGGAAAAAGATATTTCTCTTTTTTTTTTTTTTTTGCTCCACAATGCTATGTTAAACAACTGGAGGAAAAACATATTTCATACAAATGGTAACCAGAAGAGAATAGGGGTGGCTATAGACTTTTAAGTCAAAAACTGTCACAAGAGACAAAGAAAGTCATTATATAATAAAGAAGTCAGTTCATCAAGAAGATACAGTAATTGTAATGTATACATCCAGCATCAGAGCACCAAAGTACTTTTTATAATGAGAAAATTGAGATTCTAAAATTTTAACATATGATAGGAACAGTAGATAGTAATACAATAATAAAGACTTTTGTAGCCCTCCTTTAGCAATAGATAGATTAGCCAGGCAGAAAATAAATAACAGACTTGGACAACATTATAGGCCAAATGGACCTAACAGACATATACAGAGCATTCCATTGAACAGTAGCAGAATATACACTCTTTTTAAGTGCACATAGAACTTAAGATAAATTAGGTCATAAAACAAATCTTAAGAAATTTAAGAAAATTGAAATTGTATCAAGTATTTTTGTAAGCATGAGTATGAAACTAGAAATCAATAACAACAGGAATGAAACTGGAAAATTCACAAATATGTAGAAATTAACACATTCTCGAACAACCAGTAGATCAAAGAAAAAACAAAAGGGACATTGAAGAGGTATCTTGAGACAAGAGACAGTGGAAACACAACATAGCAAAACTTATGTGAAGCAGCAGAAGCAGTTCTAAGAGGGAATTTTTTGGTGATAAATGTTTATATTAAAAAAAGATATCAAATGAATAACCTAACTATGTATCTCAAAGGACTAGAACAAGCTTGTCCAACCTGTGGGCCACATGTGGCCCAGGATGGCTTTGAATATGACCCAGTACAAACTCGTTAACTTTCTTAAAACATTATGAGATTTTTTGCGTTTTTTTTTTTTTCCCCCTAGCTCATTAGCTAGTGTTAGTGTATTTTATGTGTGGCTCAAGACAATTATTCTTCCATTGTGGCCCAAAGAAGCCAAAAGATTGGAAACCCTGTACTAGAATCCAAACTAGACATAAAGTTAGCAGAAGCAAAGGAATAAAAGATCAGAGCAGAAATAAATAGGGACTAGAACAACTGTAGAAGAGTTAATGAAACTAAGAGTTGTTTTTTGTGATAATGAAACTAAGAGTTTGTTTTGTGTTTCTAAATAACTGACAAATCTTTAGCTAGACTATGCAAAAAGGACTCAATTAAAACTACAAATGAAAGAGAAGCCATTACAGCTGATACCACAAAAATGCAAATGATAATAAGAGACTACAATGAATATACACAAACAGCCTAGAAAAAATGGAAATTTTTTTCTATAAGCATAGTCTACCAATAATGAAGAAATAGAAAATCCAGTTACACCCAATGACTAGTAAGGAGTCTGAATCAGTAATCAAGAACTTCGCAAAAAAGAAAAGCTTTGGACTTGAAGGCTGCACTGGTGAATCCAACAAACCCTTAAAGAAGACATAGCACAAGTTGTAAAACTCTTCCAAAACCTTAGGGGATGGAATACTTCCAAACTCATTTTACAAGTCTGGTGTTACTGTGATGCCAAAGCAAGATAAGGACACTAAAAGAAAAAAAAATATAAAGGTCAGTATCTCTGATGAACATAGATGCAGGAATCCTCAACAAAATACAGCTAAACTGAATTCAACAGCACATTAAAAGGTTCACACACAGTGAGGAAGTAGAATATATCCCATAGATGCAAGGATGGTTCAGCATATGCAAGAACCAATAAATGGTACACCACACTAACAGAATGAAGGACAGAAATTGTGTAATTTCTCAATAGATACAGAAAAAACATTTGACAAAGTTTGTCATAGTGATAAAAACTCAACAAATTAGGGTTAGAAGGTATGTAGCTCAACACCATAAAGGTTACATAAGCCCTAAGGTAGCTGGAAGCTTGTCCTCTTAAGATCAGGAACAAGACAAGGGTTTCTGCTGTATCATTTCTAGTTAATAAAGTACTGTACATCTGAATCAAAGCAGTTAGACCTGAAAAAGAGATAAAAGATGTGGAAATCAATAAGGAAAAGGTAAAATTGTCTGTCTGTAGATGACATGAACTTATATATAGAAAACCCTAAGGACTCCACCAAAAATGTTAGAACTAACAAATTCAGTAACGTTGGCAAAATGACAAAATTAACATATAAAAACTTTGTGTTTCTATAAACTAACAAAGGACAAGAAGTTAAGAAAACAGTCCCCTGTATAGTAGCAAAGAAGTAAAAAGGAATGAATTTAACAAAGTAGATGAATGATCTACACAGAAATCTATATAACATTGATGGAAGAAATTGAGGAAGACACATAATGGAAAGATACCCTGTGTTCTTGAATTGGAAGAATTAATATTATTAAAATGTCCATACTACCCAAAGCAATCTATATATTCAATACAATAGCTATCAAAATTCCAATGTCATTTTATGCAGAAATAGTAAAAGCAATCCTAAAATTGGTTTGTAACCACAAAAAGACTCCAAGCCCCCATAGCAAGAACAATTCTGGAAGCATCATACTACCTGATGCTTCCAGAATTGTTCAAAATATATTACAAACCTAGTAATCCAAACTGTGTAGTACTGGCATAAAAACAGACATAAAGGCCGATAGAACAGAAGGCTTATACCATGTGTACAATCAGTTGATCTTTAACAAAGATATCAAGAGCACAAAATGGGGAAGGGATAGTTTCTTCAATAAATAGTGTTGGAAAAACTGAATATCCATATGCAGAAGCATGAGCATAAAAATTTTATTTCTGTACCATATAAAAAAACTCACATGAAAATCATTATTTCACACCATATACAAAAATCAACTGAAAACAGATTTACTTAAAGAGCTAAAACTAAAATTACTAGAAGAAAACAAAGGGAAAAGTTTCCTAACATTGGTCTAGGCAGTGATTTTTTTGGATAGCACCCCAAAAGCATAAGGAATAAAAGCAAAACTAAAGTGATACTGCTTCAACTGACTAAGCTTGTGCACAGCAAAGGAAACAACAGAGTGAACGGATAATTGACAAAAAAAGAAAATATTTGCAAACCATACATTTGATAAAGGTTTAATATCCAAAATATATTTAAGAACTCAGTGATACAAAAACAACCCAATTATTTTTTAAGATGTACAAAGGACTTGCATGGATGTTCTTCAAAAGACAACATATAGTGTACATTAGGTATGTGAAAAAAATGCTGGGCATCATTAATCATCAGGGAAATGCAAATGGAAACCACAATGCGATGTCACCTCATACCTGTTAGATATCACCTCACACCTATTCAAAAGACAGTAAGACTAAGTGTTGGCGAGGATATGGAGAAAATGGAACTCTTTTACACTGTTGTAAATTGGTACAGCCACATATTGAAAAACAGCATGGAGTTTCATCAAAAAATTAAAAAGATAACTACCATATGATCCATCAGTCTCATTTCTTTGACTTCTTGGTACATATCTAGAGGAAATGAAATTATTATATTGTGAGATATCTACATTCCCATGTTCATTGCAGCATTGTTTACAATAACCAAGATATGAAATCAACCTATATGTTAATGTTAATTGATGGAGGAATCTATAGAGAATATGGGACATGAAGCCTTTAAAAAATCCTGATACTGGTGACAACGTGGATGAAGCTGGAGGCTGATGTGCTAAGTGAAATAAGCCAGGCACAGAAACACAAATAAATACTTAGCAATGTCACTTACATGTGAAATTTTAAAATGTCAAACTCACAGAAGCAGAGAGTAGAATAGTGGTTTCTGGGGGTTGGAGAAAATGGGGGAGATGTTGGTCAAAGGGTACAAAGTTTCAGTTTTTTAGGATGAATAAGTTCTAGAGATGATGTACAGCATGATTGTAGTTATTGCTGTGTCTTATAGTGGAAATTTGCTAACAGTATATCAGTGTTCTCACAACACACATAATTTTGTGTTTTAGTGGATATGTTAATTAGGTTATGGTATTCACTTTATATTGTATATGTATATCAAAACATCACATTGTACACCTTAATATATCCACTTTTTATTTGTCAGTTATAATTCGGTAAAGCTAACATGGTACCTAACTTTGGGAAAATACAAATAATTGTTCATGAGTTTTGTAAATGATTTTAGTAACATTTCTTGTATATTTCTGAATGAGAGAATTTATAGTTACTCAAATAATTTGTTATATTATAGGTGGAAATAACATCATTTGGAGAAGATAGGATGAGGTAACAGAGCACTGTGAAGTTAGAAGAATTTGGCTAATTCCTGCCTCTGCCACTAACTGACCCTGTAATTGGGCATGGATCAGTTCATCTGTAGAATAGGTTATTATACTAGATGCCAAATGTCTTTTTATTTTTTAAATTATATGCATGACCTTGCTTTTAATTTTATTGTGGGAAATTTTTCTCTTACTCTTCTGATAGTAGTGAAAAAAATAGTTCACATAGGAAAACTGAATTTACAGAAATACCTAAGATCTTATGCAGATAGAATTGAGATTTGAACTCAGACATAAAATACCAAGACCAGTAGAATGGAAAGGAACAGGTCATTTTATATTTTGTAGCAAGTCATTCAGAAAGGTTTTAGTCCTCTAATTGCTGATGTCAGACTGTGTTAATTCTAATTTCACTTTATAGCAGTGAGATTTTAGGTAAAAGTTTTAAACCAAGTCTGTTACCTAATTAGAGATTTAAAACTTTTTAAAAAGTTCTCTTCTTCTCTTCCCCCATATTTTACATCTTTGTTGTTCAAACAGTTTTAGGAATTATTTTGCAAAAACAGGATTTATGATACATAGGTATCCATCATGTCTTTTTTCTTTTTCTTTTTCTTTTTTTTTTTAGGTAGAATCTTGCTCTGTCACCCAGGCTGGAGTGCAGTGGCATGATCTGATCTGAGCCCACTGCAACCGCCTCCTCCTGGGTTCAAGTGATCCTCCCACCTCAGCCTCCTGAGTAGCTAGGATTATAGGCATGCGCCACCACGCCCGGCTAATTTTTCCGTATTTTGAGTAGAGACAGGATTTTATCATGTTGGCCAGGCTGATCTCAAACTCCTGACCTCAAATGATCCACCCGCCTCAGCCTGCCAAATTACTGGGATTATAGGCCTGGCTTAATAATGTCTTTTCAACTGATTAAAACTTACAGGCACAGGGCTGTTTTTATTCTTGATTTAGGACAGACTTAAGAGGTCCTCTGTAGATTGCTATGGACAATGGAACTACTAGTTTCTCTTTAAGAATATTGCCCTCTTTCATACTAGTTTGTTAACCTTAATTTTTTTTGCTTTTTTACGTTTTGGTTTTTTAACTTTTAATAAAGCAATATTTTAAGTGATTTTTTTCCAGTTACATTTTTTAAAATATAGGCTTCACCTGTAGGTAAATTTTAGGTTCATAGCAAAATTGAGTTGAAAGTACAGAGTTCACATATATTCCCTTTTCCTCCCTGCAAGCGAAGTCTTCCCTGCTACCACCATCTTGCATCAGAGTAAGCACATTCATTATTATTGATGAACTTGTATTCACCATATTGTCACCGAAAGTACATAGTTGATATTAGGGTTTACTATTGTAGGTTCAGTGGATTTTGACAAATGTGTAATGTCATATATCTACCATCATAGTATAGGGAATTGCGTTACTGCCCTAAAAATTCCTGTGTTCTGCTTATTTATCCCTCCCCCTCCCAACCCCTAGCAATTACTGATTTTTTTTTTTAAAGTTTACTTTAAGTTTTGGGATGTGCAGTAAGTTTAATTTTTGGCATACCTGTGCAGAATGTGCAGGTTTGTTACATAGGTATACACGTGCCATGGTGGTTTGCTGCACCTATCAGTCCGTCATCTAGATTTTGAGCCCCACATGTACTAGGTATTTGTCTTAATGCCCTCCCTCCCCTGGCCTCCCACCCCACAGCAAGCCCTGGTGTGTTTTGTTCTCCTCCCTGTGTCCATGTGTTCTCATCGTTCAGTTCCCACTTAGTAGTGAGAACATGCAGTATTTGGTTTTCTGTGCCTGTGTTACTTTGCTGAAAATGATGGCTTCCAGCTTCATCCATGTCCCTGCAAAGGACATGAGCTCATTCTTTTTTATGGCCGCATAGTATTTCGTGATGTATATGTAGCACATTTTCTTTATCCAGTCTATCATTGATGGGCATTTGGGTTGGTTCCATGTCTTTGCTATTGTAAGTAGTGCTGCAGTAAACGTATGTGGGCATGTGTCTTTATAATAGAATGATTTATAATCCTTTGGGTATAACCAGTAATGGGATTGCTGGGTCAAATGGTATTTCTGGTTCTAGATCCTTGACGAATTGCCACACTGTTTTCCACAGTGGTTGAATTAATTTACATTCCCACCAACAGTGTAAACGTGTTCCTATTACTCTGCAGCCTCGCCAGCATCTATGTTTCCTGACTTTTTAATCATTGCTATTCTGACTGATGTGTGATATCTCATTGTGGTTTTGATTTGCATTTCTCTAACGATCAGAATTGCTGAACTTTTTATTTTCTCCGTGGTTTTATCTTTGCCAGAAAGTCTCATAGTTAGAATCATACAGTATGTAGCCTTTTCAGATTGGCTTCTTTCACTTAGAAATGTGCATTTAAAATTCTTGTGTCTCTTTGTGGCTTGATAGCTCATTTCATTTTAGCCCTGAATAATGCAGTATTTTATGATATACCACAGTTTATTCATTCACTCATTGAAAGACATCTTGGTTGCCTCCAAGTTTGGGCAATTATAAAGCTGCCATAAACAACTGTGTACAAGTTTTTCTGTGGACATAGTTTTCAACTCATTTGGGTAATACCAAGGAGCACAATTGATGGATTGTATAACTGATATCTAGTTACAGTAAATCTTTGAGATACACACACACACACATGTACACACACGCAACATGTATATATTTTGATAGGTTTGATGTATATATGTATTTAAACCCATCATCTTACGCTACATATTTGATAGATTGAGAGGAATATAAAAGTAAATATATTTTAAAAATGGATATCTAGTGATATCTCTTCTATAACATAAAAAGGAGATAAAAAGTTTAAATATATATAAATATTACTTTTTTTAGTTTTTCGTTTTTTTTTATTTTTTATTTTTTATTTTTGAAAGAAAAAGAGAAGAAGGAAGAAAGAAAGAGTGAAAGAAAGAAAGAGAAAAGAATGTAAGAGACAAAGAAAGGAAGAGAAAGAGGGAGAGAGAACGGGATTCTTGTTCTATTGCCCAGGCTAGAATGCAGTCTAAAAATGGGTATTAAAAACCTCTTTTATGCCAATAATTGTGCTTAACAATGGAGACAGGAAGGAATAAGGGATGAAGATAATAAACAAGCAGCCAACCAATATTTTATTTAAACCTGCGAAATGCTATGCAATTGCTGAGGAGTGATTTACTTCCAATATGGGTCACTTTTAAAATAGGTGTAATGTGATACTGAGAAAAATGTATGTTTTGTGGATTTGGGGTGGAGAGTTCTGTAAATACTTGTTAAGTTTACTTGTTCCAGGTCTGAGTTCAAGTCCTGGATATCCTTGTTAATTTTCTATCTC
>CAUYLG010018831.1:0-87211 GCA_963573385.1 Cacajao melanocephalus
GCAGCACTGTTTACAATAGCAAAGACTTGGAACCAACCCAAATGCCCATCAATGATAGACTGGACAGGGAAAATGTGGCATATATACACCATGGAATACTATGCAGCCATAAAAAACGATGAGTTCGTGTCCTTTGTAGGGACATGAATGAACCTGGAAACCATCATTCTCAGCAAACTGACACATGAACAGAAAATCAAACACCGCATGTTCTCACTCATAGGCGGGTGTTGAACAATGAGAACACATGGACACAGGGAAGGGAGCATCACACACTGAAGTCTGTCGGGGGGAACAAGGGGAGGGACAGCAGGGGGTGGGGAGCTGGGGAGGGATAACATGGGGAGAAATGCCAGATATAGGTGATGGGGAGGAAAGCAGCAAACCACATTGCCATGTATGTACCTATGCAACAATCCTGCGTGTTCTTCTCATGTACCCCCAAACCTAAAACGCAATAAAATAAAAAAAAAATTTAAAAAACAGCTGCCTTTTCTGATTGCTTACTCTGTGATAGACGCTGTGTATGCATTACCTGGTGAAATCATTATGACAGTCATGCAACTTGGGTACAGTTATTTTCACTAGCAGTATGAAGTATATGTATCCCTTGTCAGGATAAGCTGGTCTCTAATGTATGAGTCAGCTAGCCTTCAGTAGCCCATGGGGCAGGGAGTGGGTGCTGAAACATATCTACCTGTCTATCACAAATGAGAGTCAATATAGTGATTCTCCCTGCTTCCACTTGTATCCTCTTATGACCTCAAGGCTACAGGAGCAATCTTTGTAAAATATAAATCTGATTGTGTCATTTTTGTTGCTTAAAATAGATCCCCATGGGCCAGTAATAAAATCCAGGCTTTTTATCATAACTTACAAGATTCTATGCCTTCCTTCCCCAAGCTACCTTTCAAAGCATCTGATGTCATCTTGCCTCCAGCATTACACTCCAGCACACTGGCCTGCTTTCCCTTCTTTAGGGAGGCAATCCTCACCCACCTCACTGCCTCCTTCCCCACCTCCGCTTCCTCTGGGCCTTTGCATCTTATCTTCTTGCTTCCTGCTATGCTACTCCTCTGCCCTTACTTGACAGTCTGCTCCGGAGTTTGCCTTCTCCCATTTATTTTCTGTTATACCACCTTGTTTATCTTTTTCATGGCATTTAGCAGGATCTAATATTATTTTAATTCGTATGTTTTCTTGCTCATGATTAGTTTCTCCTACCAAAACCTATATTATGAAAGCTTTGTCTTGTTCTATACGATAGCCCCGCTGCCTAGGTCAGAGCCTAGTGCAGAGTCAACATTTAATATATATTCAACGAATGAATGAACAAATGTCACTAAGTTTACTTTGGTACCTGGAACTAATGTTAAATTTTAAGAAAATGAAGAAAGTCCTGAAGACAGCAGCCTCTATGGCCAGTAAGTAGTCTATAATAAGAAGCGAAAAACAATTTAGGATTGTATTTCTTAGAAGTAGCAAAGCCAAAAAAAAAAGTATCAATACTAGGATTTGAAAGAACAAATTGAAAGAATGGCTAAATTAAATAACAGCATTTTTCACTTCCCCTAAATTCAGGAAAAGAGATTTTCAAAAGCAACATGAGGAATTTAAGCTGAATAATAGGGAAATAATAAAGCTTGCAATCTGAGTAATATTTCTCCAGGTGGCTTGGTATAGTAAGTAGTGTTAAAATAAAAGATCTGCCTTCAAATCTCAGCTAATGCACCTATTTTCTACATCTAATTTCCATGAACTATTGAGTTATGTCTACTTGAACCTCTTGGCACTGGGCAATTTCTTGTGTAATTAATCAGTGCTATATCCATGAGATTCAACTTCATGATTCCTTCCTTAGATAAAAATAAGCCTGACTAGATCTTTCAAATAAAGTTTTTGATTTGCCAACATCTCTTGATGGCTATGTGACTATACTGCAATTTGATTCAATGCAAGAATGTACTGAAAAGGGAGCTTTTCCAAAGAAGCAGCTTATTTTAAATTTAGACCCCATTTCAGTCTGAAATTGGGCTGCTTAGAAGCAATTTTCTTGAAAATGATTTATCAAATATTAATAATTTTTAGAAAATCATATCTAACAGCCCAGATACTTAGTTCTTCAAGAGTAGCCTGTGTGTAGGTGTGCATCTGCCAGCAGAGTCCTGTGTAATAAGAGAACATAATTAATTCCTCACTTTTCTGAGATAATTGTTCTTAGAAAATTGCATACTGAAGAACTCACATGTCATTTCATGTCAGCTTTCCTTGTTATCTCAGGCCCTACAAGTGTTTTGTTTGTCAGTTGTGTAGTTTAAAATACTGTCCCTCAGGAAGCAAAAACAATTCCATGAAATATCTTGCAGTGAACTGTTTTACACTTTTATGCTGCTTAAGAAAATGTTGGATAGGAACAGCTCATTAAATAATGGCCTGGGAATTGTACTTGGATCCAGAATAAGTTTATTGTTTTTGTTTGGTTTGGTTTCATTTGGTTTGAGACAGAGTCTTGCACTGTCACCTGGGCTGGAGTACAGTGGCGCAATATTGGCTCACTGTAACTTCTGCCTCCCGGGTTTAAGCAATTATCCTGCCTCGGCCTCCTAAGTAGTTGGGATTACAGGTGCTCACCACAATATGTTTTTTATATTCAGAAACTTCCCTCCTGCTGATGTCTTTCAGTAGATTCATCTGTGATTGTGACAAACATAGTATCCTGAAGGAAGAGATCGTGTTTTCATTAGCATCCCTAGAGCCTAGTTTTGTGTTTATGTTGATGGTGTTGAGTAAATAAAGATCATTTTGGACTTCTTGCACCTATTAATACATCCTACTTCACCTGACTGCAACAAAATGACTCTCAGTACCCTTTCTCTTCTTAGTGGTTACCTAAGATAACAGCTTTATTCCCTTTATTATTATCCATCTTCTTCCCAGTGAGGACTGGACTCTACTGGACTCCAGTGGAGTCTAAGGTCATGTTCCCTTCTAACCCTGAAGTTCTAGACTCCTGCCTCAGAGAAATAAAAGCTTGATACTCCCCAAAGTTGTAAATCAAAGGAAAGAAGTTACTCTTACCCTTTCTCAAATTATACTTAATTTTTACAAATTCTTATTTTAGGATAGAACTAGTGTAGGACATTGCAAAAGGCCCATCCTGGGAATCCTGTTACATTTGGGGAATTCAGAATGAGGACATTGACTGTAAACAATAGAAATCCAACTCAAATATAGCATTAAAAGAGATATTTAATGTAAGAATTCCAAGTATCTGATGGGATCAAATAAAACACATGCATACACAACACATACCCCCTGGATCTCAGGAACTCTTATAATCAGGCTCTCAAACTCTAACATTATCTGTTTCTTACTTCTCCTTTTCTCTGCATATCCTCTTCATTCTTCTCTCCTTCAGTAGACTTGTCATCTTATTTTCTTCATCCAAATGGCAGAAATATGACCTCAGCAGCTCTTCAATTTAAATAGCAGAGTAAGATGGACTTTCGTAGTTGATTCTAGATTCTTGTGGAAAGACTCAAATGGTCCAGCTTTCATTAATTATTGTGTGGGGCTTCAAGGATGAAGGGAGATCACCCTGTAGTAGCATGGTGGTTTCCATGGAAACTGAGGGCTGAAGAGTTGAGATAAGAGACAAGAGCCAGAAAGAGGGTGGGTAGGCAGAGGTAGTTGCTGGACACAAAGCAAAGTTAGAAGTTGTATAAATTGTGAGTCTCCTTTGTGCTGTGGCATTGTAGTTTGTCTCCATACAATCATATCTCAGCAACTTTTTCATAGAAATGCAATCCCTTATTTAATAACATATTAAAATAAAAGCATATGAAATAGGGAGCACATAAAAAGCTTCAAACTATGCTGCAGTGGCTCATGTTTCATCTTTTCTGGATTCTCTCCTTTGTGGCCACTTGTTAGTCAAAGAGCATGACATATACCCTGCATAGAGATCAGCCACATTTTTAGTGGCATCTGGATATTTCAACTTATGTTTCCAAGTTGAACAGTGAGCAGTTAGATTTTTGTTTATGGGGAAGGGGAGTTTAGCTGGGTTGGGAAAGAGAGAGAAAGAAAAGGCCACCTGCCATCCGATAACCAAGACAAAAAAGTTTTTCTTTCCTGTCTTCCCTGATTGTTTCCATCCTGCAGAGAACAGCAGATGTTCAGCCTGAAATAAAGTTTGAAATTTGCATATACACACATACCCACAAACAGGCATGGTTCCACTTACATGTATTCCTTGAGAATGAAAAACAACCTACTGCTACATCCAACAGGAATCCACATATCTGCTCCATGATTACTTGGCAGGAAAAGGGGAAGGTGGAGCAAGGTTCCTCCATTCCATGCTACATTGTGGATGGTTGTTTAGGCCTATGAAGTGCAGTGTTTGCCCTCTGTAGAGTTCTTCTGCAGGCTGGGTTAACAAAGCCTCATGCTCATGACAAAGGCTCTATGAAAAGAAGCTGATATACATATTGTTGATAGTATAGTAGCTCCTAGGAGTAAAGCTGTATGCTAAGCACTTTACAAACATTAACTTATTTTATTCTCACAATAACTTTGGAAATAGGTTGTATAAGTTTATGCTCTAGATAAGGAGATGAATTAAGGATAAAAGAGGGAAAAAAAATGGCCCAGAATCCTTTAGCAAGTAAGCAAGCGTGATCAATAACTTAACTCCCAAATCACCTGACTTCAAAACCCAGTTGAAACTTAGTGGAAGTTTATCCATCAAAACAAGTTATTAATTCTTGGTCAGTTGCCTAATCCTATGATTAGTGAAGGCCAGCTAATGAAACATTCATAGGAAACATGTTTCCATGGGAAAATCAGCTTCACTAGCCAAATACATAAGTAAAAAATGAAGCACAGCACTTTCTGATAATTCATTCATTAAGCTGTATACTTTTGATTTACGCACTTTTTTCCGTATACTATACTTCAATGAGAAAGTTTCTAAAACATGAATTATAAGAATTCTACCAAGTTACATGTGGATAATTCAGTTGTGCATAGATGATTTCCTTGAGAACAATGATTATATTTTAATTCATTTTTGCGATCCTTTTTTTAATAGAATTGCTGGTACAAAGTGTGTGCTTGATGAATGATTATTGAAATTTAATCAATTCATGTGTGTGTGTGTGTGCACGCGCGCGGGGGCACGCACACAAAGGCACTTTATATATCATCTAGTAAAACTTTTTATTTGGTGACATGGTTTGGCTCTGTGTCCCCACCCAAATCTCATCTTGTAGCTCTCATAGTTCCCACTGTTGTGGGAGGGACCCAGGGGGAGATGACTGAATCATGGGGACAGGTCTTTCCTGTGCTGTTCTTGTGATAGTGAATGAGTCTCATGAGACCTGATGGTTTTATAAGGAGTTTCCTGCACAGCTCTCTTTGCCTGCTGCCATTCATGTAAGATGTGACTTGCTTCTCCTTGCCTTCCACAGTCTTCCTTGAGGAGACTGTGAGGCCTCCTCAGCCATCTGGAACTGTAAGCCCATTAAACCTCCTTCTTCTGTAAATTGCCCAGTCTCAGGTATGTCTTTATTAGCAGCATGAAAATGGACTAATCCATTTGGATTACAGGTGACATAAATCTAATTCAAATTGGCTTGCAGAGAGGAAAAAAAAATTTTTTCACTCACAGAACAAAAAAAATATTTCTTAGATGTGTAACGTAAGTGAATTACATACCTACGTTATGTAATTCATAGAGAGAACTTTCACATATGGATACATCTCCCATGGACATCAAGTATGTGTTTCAAATAAGATTTAGTCAAAAAATCAGATACATCTCATCTTTTTTTACTTTCTCCTGTCAACCGAATATTTAGTAGCACACCTACTTGCTGCATAGAGCAAAGAATGTCATTAAGTATTATGAGCAAGGTAATTTGTTTATATTACCTGATTTAACTTTTAATCGTTGCACTGTCTCTGGGAGTTTGGATTATGTTCTGGCTTCCCAAATGAGGAAACTGAGTAGCTAAGCAGTTTACTGCCTGAGATTACAGAATCAGTGCAAGAATCAAGCAGGATAAAATCACGTCAAACTCATGGTCTTCTGCATACAAGCCTAATACATTTGTCCACTAACATAACCTGCCACAAATCAGACAGAAGTGTGTTAGTCTTCTTCTGATTGATAGCATAAGCTATACTGAATTTCTGGACTAACATTCACTTTAATTTTCTTAAAAATTCTATTGCTTGTCATATCTCATCAGAAACCCACTGGAACTAAACATTTTAGGAAAGACATCTGATTGACGAGAGGACAAGTAAGATGACAAAACACCCATGCCTTGGCCATTTGACTTGGCTGCTCCCCTTGTATTTATGCTCTTATTTGGTCATAAATCCATCCATTTATTAAATAACCCTGTGGTCACAGACTGGCTCTGGGAGAATTTCTTCCAACTCAAGTATACGTTTTTCAGTCTGCTATATCCATTATTGTTCTTCATCCTTCCCTTGCTCCATCTTTAAGTGTAAATTTGTGAAATCACCACTCCACAATCATTTTAAATGTACGAAATAGTATTTTAAATTCTTCCCAGACTCTTTCATTCTTGTAAGAAGATGCAGATCTTATTAATGGAAATGAATGAAAATCTCTTTGGAGTGTGAATGTATTTGCCAACAAGTAACACATTCTGAGAGCTTCTTGTATACACACACAAAGTCATGCACACACATACATTTATGTAGAGAGATTGAGAACATAAGTGAAAGAAGCAACATCTTTAATGATTTTTGTTCACATATCTCAGTCAACCTGCAAATACTTTACCTATGGATATGTTAGGACTTTTTAAAACATAATTCTATTATGGTTTTTGTCCAAGAATTATGCTTTTTGTCCAGGATTTTCAGAATAATCCTGAATGTTTTATTGTGGTGAATATTTCACTGTGTGAGGCTGTACCCAGATGATAACGTTTCATAGGTCATCCTTAGGCATGTGGGGCATTTCTTCTGTTGGCCCTCTAAATTCCAAACCAGTTAGCCCTTTAATCCCAAATCTCAAACTCAAGTGTTAGATTTAGTGCATGGTATAATTAACACTATGTACATGATCTAAGTTGATGGAAATTAAATTAAAATTAAAAGCAAAATGCAAAATCCCAGGATAAACATATTTAATAGTGCTTTTCCTGCAAAAATTCCCCAAAAGGGTGTAGACAGCAAAGAGGATGACATATGGTGGAGGCAGTCTGCTTACAACGCAGCACAGACTGTACTCAGCAGGCAGATCTGGAGGTCTCCAGTTTGATCAGATTCGAGGCATCTATTTGCTCACCATTTAAACCCAGCATGCCAGGATGCCAAAAGAGCGTCAGCTTTGAGTGGAGGAAACAGCAGCCAAGTTGTCAGAAATACAAAGCAAGCCGAATGCCAAATTAAGGGAAAAACGGAAGTACCTCGAAATTATCAATGTAAAGGCATGTGGTAATGACAACTCTGTAAGGGTGGCGGGACCAAGGAAGATGCATTTCTCTCAAATGAATTGGCATTCAAAGAGTTTGGTTTCCATGTCATTGAAGAAAATGATTAAGGAAAATTCTGCTATGAATGTATACCATATACTAAACTTTTAGTGATGTGGTAATTCCACTTCTATTTTCCACTGTTAAGATTAATGTCTTTGAAAGCAGAACATACGATGACTGATTTGTGTCACTGCACTTTGCCAGCATTCATAAACAGTCCCAAGTCTGATTATTGCTAATGAAGCATATTTATATCCTTGGTTATACAGTTTACATTTTTCTTTGAGGCTATTAGTCACTCTTCCATCTTGATAGTACAAAATGTTAACATCATATATAGAGGAAAACAAAATAGTATTCTATCAAAAAGAGCAATGAAGAGGGATCCAGAAATCCTGAGTATCAGACTCAATACACATAAGGTCAGAGTCTTTCTCCAAAGAATCTAATGTGAGTTTTCTGCAACACCCAAAGAAACAACTAAACAAGCACAGTTTGATCCAAAAGACTGGAAGCTTAAAGGGCCAGAATTGCACAAATTTTTGTAAATATTCATTGAAACATCATCCTTCCAATGGAGTCACCTGTCCATATTTTGCTACATGAAAATAGTAGTCTTAAGGGAGAGAAAATCTTGCTCTGAAAAGAGTTTTCATGTGCATAACTAAACAAATGATGACTCTGTACAGAATCTATAAATAACTAAATTAGCTGGTTCTGTATATTCAAAAGTTATGCCATTCTAAGTGAATATGCCTTGTTCACTGTTCACAGTTTTACAAAGAAAAGCTCTTCATATCCTTATGATTTTTCTCAAATTTGAAAATGCTGACTTTGTGACCAGGTTGCCATATGATAATCTAAATGTTTGTCCAAATAGTAAAATTTAAGGAGAAAAACCACTGATTCACCCTTTTTCCCACAAACCTTGTCCCTAATTTCCTCACTGTTTATTTCAAAAGGTTAAGGAAATATCCTATGATGAAAGCACAGGTTCAAAATATAAACTCACTTTAAAAACTAATATAAAATACATGAGACTGTGTAAATAACTGGAGAATAATTTCTCCCCCATGGAAAATGTGCTCCACGTGGAAACATTCTTGAGAAAGAGACCCAGAGAAGGAAACTGGAGATTTAGCAGGCATATTTTATTTATGACATAATTCTTGTTCTGGGAAATTCCTTATTCAGGAGCACTATTGAGGGAGCAAAAATGTCAAATCAGATGTGTTTCATTCAAATTTCAGTGGCTTGTAATCTCCTTGTGAATTATCTCAAAGACTTGTTTTTAGTCAAGATATAACTAGCCAATAATATCTCCCTTCTGATGCTCCACACACCAACTTTGAGTACAATACTGTAACATAAGAAGATTGGCCTCACATCTACTAACTGTGAGAATATCTTCCTCACCTGAAAATGATTATTTGGTAAAAGTGGTAATACTATGATGAATAATGTTCTTCAAGCTTAAGTTTCAAAAATTTCTTTAAGTAAAATATTTATGCATTTGGTCATGTGGAGGATGCCTACTACCCCATTATCCTGACCTTCTAATAGCCCTCTTCTAATTTTGTGTCTAAGTGAGCTTAACTGAGGTACTATATTTCTAATCAGCAAAATAGTTTACTTCAGTTTGCTGGTTCAAACACTATCTTCAACAGACAAGGAGATTCAACTTTTTTGCTACAGTATACATTTGACAATGGGCTTCCTAGGCAGCAAATTAGTCATTTCGAATTAACTTTGAAAGTGCCATAGGGAGTCATGATGCGCAAACTTCTCGCACCAAATTGAGCATCTTTCTTAACCAACCTGGTTTGAAACCTAAATACTCAGTGGGTATTCTGAAAATCTCATGAAACCTTCTATTGTGTTTCTTTACAATTACACAGTAGCTGACTCTACAAGCTAAGTAGGAGCCATTGTACCCTAATCAGAAGCAGGTCACTGGGGGGCATGGGATCTCAGCTTAATATAATGAATTTAAACAGTGTAAATTCTTTTCACACAGATTACCCTGCTGAATTCCCAAATCATTGATTTGGGGCACAGCTTCTTAAGCCTGAAACCTTTAAAACTCTTACAGCATTCCTGAGAGATTTCTAGTCAGTTTTCTTCACATAATAGTGTATATTTTTCTCCTTTTTCCTTCTAGAATGATATGAGCCACAAATTAGCAAATAACCCTCTCTTTCTCAAAATCATCCTGTATTTTCCAAGCTTTTAAATAAGTATAAACAAACTTCTTTGGATTTTCTTTCAATTTCAAAGCCTCATAGTTTAGGCAACTGAATTCAAAGATAATCATTCTTGAGTTGATTTGTGTATATTATCAATGTCATATTGACTGTATTCATACCTATGAACAATTTTATTTTATTTAAGTAAAGAACATGAAGGGATTGAAAAAGAAAAAATATAGAATTCCTGGCCATGTCTTTATATAAAGTATTCTTCCTGGGAATCCAAGATGGCCGAATAGGAACAGCTCTGGCGTGCAGTTCCCAGTGAGAACAACGCAGAGGGTGAGTGATCACCGCATCTCCAAACGAGATTTTACTGCTGCACGACCAGGAGATTCCCGGGCTGAAAAGCACGGCAAGTTTCGAGCATGGCTGTTTCAGCCGGCGCAACAGGTCTCAGCACAAAAACTCACACAAATCCGAGTGGCCATTTCAACTGGCACCTGGAATGCCTGGGAGACAGTGCCACCCATTCAACTGAAAAAATGGGGGCTGAAAGAGGGAGCCAGGTGATCTGGCTTAGCAGGTTCCACCCCGACAAAGACCAGCAATCTGAAACGCTCTGGATTGAGAGTTTTGCAGCAAGCACAGCTGTACCCGGGACGGTCCAGCTGTGTGGGGGGAAGGGTGTCTGCCATTACCGAGGCAATCCGCCGTTACTGAGGCAGTCCGCCATTACCAAGGCAGTTCTAACTATACCTCTGTAAACAAAACCACAAGGAAGATCACACAGCAGCTGGGCAGAGGCCACAGCAGCTCAGCAACACCTCTGCTGGCAGATTGTGACTACCTCCTTGCTGGGCAGGGCATCTCTGAAAAAGGCAGCAGCATGTCAGAAACTTATAAATAAAGCACCACCTTCCCAGGACAGAGTACCTGGGAAAAAAGGCAGTTATGATTTCCACTGCAGCAGACTTAAACGTACCTGCTCAACAGCTCAGAATGAAACAATGGAGCCCCCAGTACAGCACTTGAGCTCCTATAAAGGACAGACTGTCTCCTCAAGCAGCTCCCCAACCCCTGTATATCCAAAGAGACACCTCATAAAGGAGAGCTCAGGCTGACATCTGGTGGATATCCTTCTGGGATGAAGATAACAAAAGAAGAAACTGGCAGCAACCCTTACTGTTCTACAGCCACCGCAGGTGATCCCCAGGCAAGCAGGGCCTGGAGTGGACCTCCAGCAGTCCTACAGCGAGGGGCCTGACAGTTAGAAGGAAAACTAAAAAACAGAAATAACTTCAACATCACCCAAAAGGACGTCCACTCAGAGACCCCACCCAAAAGTCACCAAAGACAAAGACCACAGGTAGATAAATCCAGAAAGATGGGGAGACACCAGTGCGAAAAGGATGAAAACACCCAAAACCAGAAAACCTCTCCTCCTCCAAGGGATCACAACTCCTCACCAGCAAAAGAACAAAGTTGGATGGAGAATGAGTCTGATGAATTGACAGAAATAGGCTTCAGAAGGTGGGTAATAACAAACTTTTCTGAGCTAAAAGAACATGTTCTATCCCAATGCAAAGAAACTAAGAACCTTGAAAAAAGTTAGATGAAATGCTAACAAGAATAAACAGCCTAGAGAAGAATATAAATGACTTGATGGAGCTGAAAAACACAAGAACTTCACGAAGCATACACAAGTTTCAATAGCTGATCAACCAAGCAGAAGATAGGATATCAGAGATTGAAGATCAACTCAATAAAATAAAATGAGAAGGCAAGAATAGACAAAAAAGAGTGAAAAGAAATGAACAAACCCTCCAAGAAATATGGGATTATGTGAAAATAACTAATCTACATTTGATAAGTGTACCTGAATGCGACAGAGAGAATGCATCCAAGCTGGAAAACACTCTTCAGGATATTATCCAGGAGAACTTCCCCAACCTAGCAAGGCAGGCCAATATTCAAGTCCAGGAAACACAGAGAACACCACAAAGATATTCCTCAAGTAGGGCAACCCCAAGGCACATAATCGTCAGATTCACCAGGGATGAAACAAAGGAAAAAATGCTAAGGGCAGCAAGAGAGAAAGGTCGGGTTACCCACAAAGGGAAGCCCATCACACTCACAGCGGATCTCTCAGCAGAAACCCTATAAACCAGAAGAGATCAGAGGCCAACATTCAACATCCTTAAAGAAAAGAACTTTCAACCTAGAATTTCATATCCAGCAAAACTAAGCTTCACAAATGAAGGAGAAATAAAATCCTTTATGGACAAGCAATCGCTGAGAGATTTCATCACCACCAGGCCTGCCTTACAAGAGCTCCTGAAAGAAGCACTAAACAAGGAAAGGAACAACCAGTGCCAGCTACTCCAAAAACATACCAAATGGTAAAGACCACTAACACAATGGAGAGACTGCATCAACTAATGGGCAAAACATCCAACTAGCATCAAAATGGCAGGATCAAATTTACACATAACAATATTAACCTTAAATGTAAATGTGCTAAAGCCTCCAATCAAAAGACACAGACTGGCAAATTGGATAAAAATTCAAAACTCATTGGTGTGCTGTATCCTGGAAACTCATCTCACTGCAAGAACACACACAGGCTCAAAATAAAGGGATGGATTTACCAAGCATATGGAGAGCAAAAAAAAGCATGAGTTGCAATCCTAGTCTCTGATAAAATGGACTTTAAACCAACAAAGATCAAAAGAGACAAAGAAGGGCATTATATAATGGTAAAAGGATCAATGCAACAAGAAGAGCTAACGATCCTAAATATATATGCACCCAATACAGGAGCACCGACATACATAAAGCAAGTTCTTAACCTACAAAGAGACTTGGACTCCCACACAATAATAGTGGAAGACTTTAAAACACTCCACTGTCAATATTAGACAGACCAATGAGACAGAAAATTAACAAGGATATCCAGGACTTTAACTCAGATCTGGACCAAGCAAACCTAATAGACATCTACAGAATGCTTCACCCCAAATCCACAGAATATACACTCTTCTCAGCACCACATCACACCTACTTTAAAATTGATCACACAATTAGAAGTCACTCCTCAGCAAATGCAAAAGAACAGAAATCATAACAGTCTCTCAGACCACAATGCAATCAAATTATAACACAGAATTCAGGAACTAACTCAGAACCACACAACTTCATGGAAACTGAACAACTGGCTCTTGAATGTTGACTGGATAAACAATGAAATGAAGGCAGAAATAAAGATGTTCTTCGAAACCAACAATAACGAAGATGTAACATACCAGAATCTCTGGGAAACATTTAAAGCAGTGTCTAGAGGGAAATTTATAGCAATAAATGCCCACATGAGAAGCAAGGAAAGATCTAAAATAGACACTCTATCATCAAAATTGAAAGAGCTAGAGGAGCAAGATCAAAAAAACTCAAAAGTGAGCAGAAGACAAGAAATAACTAAGATCAGAGCAGAACTGAAGGAGACAGAGACACAAAAAAACCTTCAAAAAATCAACAAATCTAGGAGCTGTTTTTTTGAAAAGATCAACAAAATAGGCAGACTGCTAGTCAGATTAATAAAAAAGAGAAAAGAATCAAATAGATGCAATAAAAAACAATAAAGGGGATGTCACTACCGATTCCACAGAAATACAAACTACAATCAGAGATTACTAAAAACAACTCTATGCACATACACCAGTAAACCTGGAAGAAATGGATAAATTCCTGGACACTTGCACCCTCCTAAGCCTAAACCAGGAAGAAGTTGAAACCCTGAATAGGCCAATAACAAGGGCTGAAGTTGAGGCAGCAATTAATAGCCTACTGACCAAAAAAAAAGCCCAGGTCCAGATGGGTTCACAGCCAAATTCTACCACACATACAAAGAGGAGTTGGTACCACCCCTTCTGAAACTATTCCAAACAATACAAAAAGAGGGAATCCTTCCCAAATCATTTTATGAGACCAACATCATCCTGATACCAAAAGCCGGCAGTGACTCAACAAAAAAAGAAAACTTCAGGCCAATATCCATGAACATAGACACAAAAATCTTCAAGAAAAAACTGGCAAACCAATTGCAACAGCACATCATAAAGCTTATCCATCATGATCAAGTAGGCTTCATCCCAGGGATGCAAGGCTGGTTCAACATTCACAAGTCTATAAACGTAATCCACCACATAAATAGAACCAAAGACAAAAACCACATGATCATCTCAATAGATGCAGAGAAGGCCTTCAACAAAATTCAACAGCCCTTTATGCTAAAAACTCTCAATAAACTAGGTATCGATGGAATGATGGTGAGAGAGGGCATCCTTGTCTAGTGCCAGGGAATGCATCTAGTTTTTGCCCATTCAGTATGATATTGGCTGTAGGTTCTGCACATGTACCCTGAACCTAAAGTGCAATAAAATATGTATTTGTTTTAAAAAAAAAAAAAGTATTCTTCCTAGTGTTGTGCAAAGAAAAGTGTGTTTTGTGGCATGGCATGATAGCCCTTTTGCCAGGAGAACAATTTGGGGATTTAAGTATATGGCCTATTTGAAGACATTGTACATATTTATTAATTGCAAGTAGGACAGACCTATGCATGTGAATGTTAAGATAATCATGACTTAACTAAATGATTGATGTAAAATATTATAATGCTCCATTCCCAACACGAATTCAATTCAAAGAAAATTTTTATTTTTAATCAATATATCAATAAAAAGTAATTAATATTTATAAACAAGAATTACCCTTGATGCCAGACACTAGACCAAGAACTTAAACAATGTGAGGAGCTTTTTGGTTTTCTTTGTTTTCAACCATAAATTCTATGTGGGAATTCCTTGTAGATAGGGGACCACGAAGCTGAAGTGATATGAGGCTTACACTCCCCAGGAGACTCCCAGATGCTTTCTTTCTGGAGAAATGAGAGGCCTGGAAGGCATAATACTATCACCTGTAATATGACACTATCACCTCTAGCAGAAATGCTTGAAATTATGGTGAGAGGAAAGCAACAAACAAGGAATCCAGAGAGAGTTTCAGTGAGAGAATTGAGAGAGATGCATGGTATTCATTGCTAATGAAATAGAAAAGGCAGGTTAATCTTAACATGTCTTACTATGAGTTATCGAATACGTCCTTTTCTTTAAATATATGTATTTGTTATTTACATTTAGGAAATACAAGTGCAGATTGCTTACATTCATATTGTATAGTGGTGAATTCTGGGCTACTTGTGTAGCCATCATCTGAATAGTGAACATTGTATTTGATAAGTAATTTTTCAACCCTCACCTTCTTGCACCCTTTATTGTCTCCAATATCTATTATTCCCCTCTGTATGTCCATGTATTGTTTAGCCCCCAAGTGAGAACATGCAAGTATTTGACTTTCTGTCTCTGAGTCACTTCAGTTAGGATAATGGCCTCCAGTTACATCCACGTTACTGCAGAAAACATAATTTTATATTTTTTATGGCCTAGTAGTATTCCATGGTGTATATGCACAGTTTAGGATTCACAGGCCCATTTTCTTCATCCAGTCCTCTACTGTTGGGTCTATCAATTCTAGATTGATTCCATATCTTTGCTATTGTCAATAGTGGTACAATAAACTTATGAATGTAGGTATCATCTTGATATAATTATTTCTTGCCCTCTAGGCATATACCCAGTAGTAGGATTGCTGATTGAATGGTAGTTCTATTTTTAGTTTTTGGGAAATCTCCATACTGTTTTTTCATTAAGCTTGTATTAGTTTACATTGTGACCAACAATGTAGAAGCATTCCTTTTTCTCCACATCCTCACCAACATCTGTTGTTCTTTGACTTTTAATAATAGCCATTCTGACTAATGTAGGATGGTATCTCATTGTGGTTTTAATTTGAAATGCATCCCTTTTAAGGGTCTTGAAAGACACACCAAAAAGTTAGAATTACATTTTAATTACCTTTGGTTTCTATACTGAATTTCTCTTAAATGTAACATAATGCCAGATGTGGCCAACTGAATCTCCATTCAGTTTTCACATATATCTCATGTAATTATCAAAACAACTCCAGTTGCTGTCATCAGAATTTGACTGTAAGACTAGTTCTGACCATTAAAATGTAAACAGAAGTGATGTATCACCCTAGGCTGGGGTATTCATGTGCCCTGTATGGCTTCCCCATACTCTTTCCTGAGCAGCCCATTGGATAATACTAGAAAAATCCTGAGACCACGAAATAGAAGAAGCCTGGGTCCCTGAATCATCTAGGGATTATGTTAGAGGAGAACTGCTGGACACATATAACACTGTAAATGACTGAGAAATAAAGTTCTTTTGTGTGAAATTGAGAGCATTATTGTTAACCCAGCATTACCTACTCTATCATAGTTAATATGTTTCTTAAAGTTATATAGCTAATAATTGACAGGACTAGGAAAATCTTCATCACTATGCTACCCGACCTCCAAAGTGGATTCTATCCCCTGGCACACAGACTTTTTACTCTAACATACAGCAATGAATAGTTTTGGGGGTGCTTCCTGGACTATGAACTCAGTAGCTGATTCTCCAGCTCTCATCCATAAACTCTAAATTCAGAACTCAATTACTTAACTCGTACTTTTGTATTAGAAGTGATACTATTTACCTAGAGGAAAAGAATTATCCTCTAATTCTTAATAGTTAGTCTTGATCTCAAGGCTCAGGTGAAATTGGGAAATGCTAAAATATCAGTTCTTTCATTAAAATGTCGTTCCTAAGTTACACAACAAGCAAAAGAAATACAGTAGAGACTGTGTTACTCACTTAGGGTTTGAGGCCAGCCTCAAAAAAATCTCTTCTTTAGATTAGATGGTGGTGAAATGTCAGATTTGTTTATTTGAAAATTAATGCTCCCTTATTCAAAGCCTATCCTTTCTCCAAAGGTTTCCATTTCCTGTTCCCATTACCACCTGCCATGGGTGTTATTTACTATTTATGGGCACCTCCAGATGAGTCTACAAAAGGAAGAAACAGATCAGAAATGAAAAAGAGACCTGCTGATTTGCTGTTTCTCTATTACATGACAATTATTTATGACTTTGAAGGAGTGGACATTTTAGCTATGTGAGTTATAGGCTTATTTGTGAGTATACTTCATTCATATTCTCTATCCCAAACAGTCACCAATACTGGTTATGTTGCTGTCCAGTGAATAAAATATGGAATAATCTCTTTTTCTGAATGGGAACACATGTTCCTCTAATCTGCTTTGTGACTTAATCAGTGTGTCATTATTGAACCAGAAGATATCATGAATCAGTCAGAAAGAAGAGCCTTATAATACACATTGCATTTCCTAATTGAGCATTCAGCTGTAGATAACATTCCTGCTGGAGCATTTAGTGTCTCATGAGAGTCCTTACTGAGAGAACATTTTCAGACTCAAACAAGGGCTTGTAAATTTTGACCTATGCACCATGTAAACAATGCAAATAGATTTTCTATCTTCCTTGGTCCACTGTCGCATTAGATTACAGTTTAGGTTTCACAGATCCAGGCTGTGGGTTCTGCAATGTTTGCTTCTTTCCTGCTTCATAGTAGTCAGCTTCTTGGTGGTTTAGCCTCTTGAAAGAAGCTTAAGTGTAAGCTTCCTTCTGCCTCAACAGGACTGAAAAGCCATTCAAAATCTTTCCAAAGGTAAAGCATTAGCATCCCATGAAAGGCTGGGTCCCAAACTTTGTTACCACAGTACCATCTGTCAGGATTCAGAGACATTTAAGGAGTTAGAGAAATACATGAAAGAAATCAAAGAACTGCCTTCCCAACTAAAATAATTAGTGGAAATACTAATAGGAAAAATTACATTTGAGGAATTAAAAATTTAAGGCAAATATGAGTTCAATAGCCAAAATCAGGTGTGAGCCTGAGAGCTCTTACGGAAATGTCTTCATTGAGTAGAATAAAGACAACATTAAAAAATACAACAGCACTTTTCACATCTAAAATTGCTATTCATGTGCCTGGTAATCTTGATTTCATTTGCAGTTCAAGCTCAATAGTAGAATGTTGAGGACTTCTCTCCATAGTTTAAGAAAAAAAAGTTGTGAATTTGTTTTCCTTTTTTTGTTACAGATAGTATGAGTACTAAGAAACTATATTTTCTCTGTCTGGTTCTTCATGCCAAAAAAGCAATTATCTTTCCAATTTAAGAGTCCTCCCTCTCAGTTCCCACAGTATTCACAAAGTGATAGAGCAATTTAGGTGGTTAGAATTGGGGGAGAAAGGAGAAGAAAAGCTAAGTGGAAACGTCTTAAACCAACTGACTGTGGTTGAGATATTTCTTTCCCACTGTACAAAGCCTTACCGCTGTTCATAACATTATTCCAAGACAAATCTTTCTTGCCCATATTTGGTTTCTTCCATCCTAATAGATGGAAGGGTACAATTCTAAGGTTTCTGTAGGCTAACCCTCAATCTTCTTTCTCTCTCTCAAGACTTCATTGATTTTGTTTTTTATTTGTGTAAATTTATGGGGTATAAGTTTAATTTTGTTACATATACTGTCTGGGGGAACCAGCAATTTTAATGTATCTATCACCTAAATAATATATATTATTATTAGATACAGTAAGTTCCTTTTCAAAGATTCATCTTGTTTAACTTCCTTGTTCTTTGTTCTTAAGGTCAACTTCTTTGTACTCTGCCCCCACCACCTCCTAATTACACACTTTGTAAACAATCTCTCCTGCCAGTCCTAATCTGTGGCCCACGTCTGTTCCCGATTTCCCTTTGCCTTTGCCTACTTGCTCTGAAACCGTTCATCCCACCTTTGCCATGCCCAGGCATGCCCAGACATGCCTTCTACTTTTCCTGTAAACAGCCCTTCCTGCCAAAACTCCCTTTCCTACTACTGTAAACTGCATGCCTGCTCTATTTGAAATAGCCTCATCAGGATCAGCTTAGATTGTGCGGTCCAACTGCAGCCAATGGAGACAAGACACAGGCAGGGACTGACTGCATTAGCGATAAAAACCACTTCCCTCTTTTGTTTGGCTGCTCTTGCAGCAGCCAGAAGTATGAGCAGCACCCTTCTGCAGAAGTAAATTTACATTGCTGAGAAATGCTTTGAGTGCTCATTCTCTTTGCAACTCCGAGCTCGTTTCCAACATTATACTCATTAAGTAATTTCTTATCTTCCTCAAAGGCTTCATTGCAATGAGTTCCACTTTTTTCCTTTGTCTAATTTACTTCCTTTTTGTTTCTCCAAACTCTAGAAGTCTAGTCTTTTTTAAAAAAAGTTATCCCAGAAAAGATGACTAGAAGTTCTTTGTGTTGTGTAAAGGATGTAAACATTTTATGTAGAAGGAACTCAAAATTGGGTAAGACTGCCCTATTCAAAACATTTAAAACCCCTAAGTCCTCTTCTGCATGCTAGAACAAGAAAATTGGGGTCAATAAAGTTTTTCTGTTCAAAGTTTGTATCCATGCAATTTTTTTCTAAGGAGAGAATGTCTCGAATGTATCACATTTCTAGAAAAATCTATGACCCAGAAAAGGTTAAAGCAGTGCTTCAGCACCTAGCATTATGAGCTATTTGGGTCTGCTTTATGGCAATAATCAAAACCCTGTGCTGGATTAAATTCCACAGTACATCAGGCTTTATTCTTTCAGTCCAAGTAACAGCATTAACTACTAGAGAAAGTACCTGAGAAAATTTATGGTTCTTGGTAAGGAGCACTGAGAGTCAGGATGCATGGCCTATGACAGACATTTTGTTCTTAACTTGATGGATAAAGTGAGCAAGTAATCTCATCTCTCTGGGCAATAGTTTACGTATTTCTAAACTGATAGACTTGGACTAACTCAATGGTTTCACATCCAACCTGGAGACTTTTAGAAAACTCTGGATCACTGGGTCCCTTCCACCACCAACTAAAAGAGACTCACTGGAGTTAGCACAGTGAAATCTGACTTTTTCTTAAGAAAGCCACTCAAGACATTCTATTCTTTGACAAGTAGAGAAATTAATTTAACAGACAGTCCGTGGTCACTTCTAGCTTTAAAATGCTGAGTTTCCAATAAACAAATATTCCACACACTTAGCAGAATCTGGATCAGCATGAAGTGTTAATCATCAGAATAAATATGTCATAGTACTCTTTTTAAGCATAAATAATACATGTAAATGAAATTATTCAGAGTCCATCAGATTGCTGGGAAATTACTAATTGCATGTGTGTGTGAATGAAGTACACTTGATTATACCTGACACTTTAAAAAATTTTTTTTCAACCTTTAGGTATGAGGGGTACATGGGCAGGTTTATTTCATGGATATATTGCACCAAGGTAGTGAGTATAGCAGCCAACAGGAAGATTTTCAACCCAGGCACCCCTCCCCACCCTCTCTAGCAGTCCCCAGTGTGTATTATTGCTATGTTTTTGTACATGTGTGCTCAATGTTGAGCTCCCATTTGTAAATGAGAACATGTGGTATTTGGTTTTCTGTCCCTGCATTAGTTTGCTGAGGATTCTTGTTGATCCTCCAGATGCATCCATGTTGCTGTGAAGGACATGATTTCATTCTATTTTATGACTGTATAAGTAATTTATTATTGTGGTGGATATGTACCACATTTTCTTTATACAATCCACCACTGATGGTCACCTATGCTTACTCCATGTCTTTAGTCAATAGTGCAGCAATGAATATATGAGTGAATGTTTCTTTTTGATATAGTGATCTGTTTTCCTTTGGGTGTACACCCGAATTGCTGGGTCAAATAATAGTTTTACATTTTTTGAGAAATCTCCAAACTGCTTTCCACAGTGGCTGAACTAATTTACATTCCCAAAAACAGCTTTTTCTTTCATCCACAGCTTTGCCAGCATCTGTTGTTTTTTTGACTTTTTAATAATAGCTGTTCAGACTAGTGTGAAATGGTATCTCATTGTAGTTTTGATTTGCATTTCTCTGATTAGTGATGATAAGCTTTTTCTCATGTTTGTTGGCCACTTGTATATCTTCTTTTGAGAGGAATCTGTTCATGCCTTTTGCCCACTTTTTAATAGAGTTGTTTGGTTTTTCCCTGTAAAATTGTGTAAGTTTCTTACAGATTCTGGATAATCAGACCTTTCTCAGTTGTGTAGTTTGCAAATACTTTATACTGTTCTGTTGGTTGTCTGTTTACTCTCTTGATAGTTTCTTTTGTTATGCAGAAGCTCTTTAATTACATCCTACTTGTCATTTTTTGTTTTCATTGCAATTGCTTTTGGGGGCTTGGCAAAAATTCTTTGGCAACACTGATGTCAAGAAGAGTATTTCCTAGGTTTTTGTCTAAGATATTTATAATTTTAGGTCTTACACTTAAATCTTCCATCCATCTTAACTTTTTATATAGTGACAGAGGTCTAGTTTCATTCTTATGCATATGCCTAGCCAGTTATCCCAGCACCATTTATTGAATAGGGAGTCCTTTCCCATTGCTTATTTTTGTCAGTCTTGTGGAAGATAAGTGGTTTTAAACTTGTGGCTTCATTTCTGAGTTTTCTATTCTGTTCCATTGTTATATGTTTCTGTTTTTGTACCAGTAACATGCTGTTTTGGTCATTATAGCCTTATGGTATAGTTTCAAGTCAGGCAGTGCGATGCCTCGAGCTTTTTTTGTTGTCGTTTATAATTGCTTTTGCTGTTTGAGCTGTTTTATACTTCCATATGAATTTTAGAATATTCTAATTTTTTGAAGAATGAGATTGATAGTTTGATAGGAATAGCATTGAATCTGTAAGTTGCTTTGGCCAGCGTGGTCATTTCATGATACTGATTCTCTAATCCTTGAGCATGGAATGTTTTTTCATGTGTGTGTGTGTGTGTGTGTGTGTGTTATTTCTATAATTCTGTAATTTTGTAATTTTTCTTGAGAAGTTTTACCTCTTTGATTAGCTGTTTTTCTAGGTATTTCATTTTCTTTGTGGCTATTGTAAATGAGATTGTGTTCTTGATTTTACTCTCAGCCTGGACATGATTGGTGTATAGAAATGCTCCTGACTTTTGTACATTTTTTTTATCCTAAAACCTTACTAAAATTGTTTATCAGTTCTAGTAGCCTTTCGGCAGAATCTTTAGTGATTTCTAGATATACAATAATATCATCACAAAGAGAGATAGTTTGGCTTGTCTTCCTATTTGGATGCCTTTTATTTCTTTCTCTTGCTTAACTGTTCTGGCTAGGACTTTCAGTACTATGTTGAACAGGAACAGTGAGAGTGGGCATCTGATATGGTTAGGCTTTGTGTCCCAACCCAAATCTCACCTTTAAGTGTAATCCCCAGGTGTTTAGGGAGAGACCTGGTGGGAAGTGATTGGATTATAGGGGCAGTTTTCTCCATGCTGTTCTCCTGTTAGTGAGCGAATTCTCACAAGATCTGATGGTTTTATAGTTTTTCCTGTGCTCTCACACACTTGCTTCTCTCTCATGCCTGCCACCATGTAAGATGTGAGTGCTTCCCTTCTGCCATGACTGTAAGTTTTCTGAGGTCTCCCCAGACATGCAGAACTGAGAATCAATTAAACCTCTTTTCTTTATAAATTACCCAGTCTTAGGTAGTATCTTTATAGCAGTTTGAAAATGGACTAATACAGCATCGTTCTTTTGTTCCAGTTTTCAAGCGGAATGGTTTTAGCTTTTGCTCATTCAGTATGATGTCGGCTGTTGGTTTGTTATTGATGACTTGTGTTATGTTCTTTTTCTGTTTCTGCACATTATTCTCCATAGGTTATTTATATTACAAATTACATTAGTACATGATGAACCATTAATATAGATATTTTTATTATAACTTTTATTTTAGATTCAGGGGTATATTTGCATTTGCTATATACATAAACTGTGTATCACAAGGTTTTGTATACAGATTATTTCATCACCCATGTACTAAGCCTAGTACCTAATAGGTATTTTTTCTGAACCTTTACCTACTCTCACTCTCCACCCTCAACTAGGCCCCAGTGCCTGTTGATATCTTCTTTGTTTGCATGTGTTTTCATTATTAGTGGGAAAATACAGTATTTGACTTTCTGTTCCTGTTTTAGTTTGCTTAGGATAATGGCCTCTAGCTCCATCCATGTTGCTGCAAAGGGCAGGATCTAATCTCTTTCGTGGCTGCATAGTATTCGATAGTGTATATGTACAACATTTGCTTTATCCAGTGATGTGGTTTGGCTCTGTCTCTCCACCAAAATCTCATCTTGTAGCTCCCATAATTCATGTGTTGTGGGAAGAGACCCAGTGAGAGATGACTGAATCATGGGGGTGGCCCTTTCCCTTGCTGTTCTTGTGATAGTGAATGGGTCTCACGAGATCCAGTGATTTTAAAAACAGGAGTTTCCCTGAACAAGCTCTCTCTTTGCCTGCTGCCATCCATGTAAGATGTGACTTGCTCCTCCTTGCCTTCTACTATGATTGTGAGTCCTCCTAAGCCATATGGAACTGTTAGTCCAATAAACCTCGTTCTTTTGCAAATTGCCCAGTCTTGGGTATGTCTTTATCAACAGCATGAAAACAAACTAATACATCCAGTATCCTGTTTAAGAGCATTTAGAATGATTCCATGTCTTTGCTATTGTGAACAGTGCTGCAGTGAACGTATGTGTGCATATGTCTTTATGGTAAAATGTATATTCCTTTGGGTAAGTAACCAGTAATGGGATTGCTGGGTCAAATGGTAGTTCTGTTTTTAGGTCTTTGAGAAATCAACACACTTCTTTCCATAATAGTTGAATTAATTTATACTTTTACCAATAATATTTAAGTGTTCCTTTTTCCCTTTAACCCCACCAGCATTTACTTTCAACTTTTAATAATAGCCATTCTGACTGCTGTGCAATACTATCTCATTATGGATTTGATTTGCATTTCTCTGATGGTTAGTGATGATGAGCATTTTTTCATGTTTTCTGGCCACCTGTAAGTCTTCTTTTGAAAAGTGTCTGTTTCTATCTCTTGCTCACTTTTTTATGGGGTTGTTTTTTGCTTGTAAATTTGTTTAACTTCCTTATAGATTCTGGATATTAGACCTTTGTTGGATGCAGTTTGCAAATATTTTCTCCCATTCTATAGGTTGTCTTTTTACTCTACTGATAGTTTATTTTGCTATGCAGAAGCTCCTTAATTCCCATTTGTCAATTTTTGCTTTTGTTGTGATTGCTTTTGGCATTTTTGTCATGAAATCATCGCCAAGTCCTATGTCCAGAATGGTATTGCCTAGATTATCTTCCAGAGTTTTTATAGTTTTGGGTTTTACATTTAAGTCTTTAATTCATCTTGTGATAACTTTGTTTATGGTGTAAAGAAGGGGTCCAGTTTTAATCTTCTGCATATGGCTAATTGGGTATCCAAGCACCATTTACACCATTTATTCAATAGGGAGTCCTTTCCCCATTGCTGGTTTTTGTTGGCTTTGTTGAAGATCAGATGGTTGTAGGTGTGCAGCCTTATTTCTGGGCTTTTTCCCATTGCTCTATATGTCTGGTTGTGTACCCATACCCTGCTATTTCAAACATTGTAATATAGTTTGAAGTCAGGTAACATGATACATCATCTTTGTTCCTTTTGCTTAGGATTACCTTGGCTATTCAGGCTTTTTTAGTTTTGTACAAATTTTTAAATAGTTTTTTTTTAATTGTATGAAGAATGTCATTGGTAATTTCATAGAAATAGCATCTGTAAAGTGCTCTGTGCAGTATGGCCATTTTAATGATATTGATTCTTCCTAATGAGGAGCACAGAGTATTCTTCCATGTGTTTGTGTCATCTATGATTTCCTTGAGCAGTGTTTTATAATTTTCAATGTAGAGATCTTTCACCTCCCTGGTTAGCCATATTCCTTGGTATTTTACCCTTTTGTGGCAATTACAAATGAGATTACATTCTTGATTTGGCCCTCAGGTTGGATATTGTTGGTATATAGGAATGTTACTAATTTTGTACATTGATTTTATTCCTGAAATTTGCTGAAATTATTTATCAGATCACTAAGCTTCTATGAATAGACCATGGGGTTTTCTAGATATAAAATTATGTTGTCTGCAAACAGAGATAGTTTGATTTTTCTCTTATTTGAATGCCTTTTATTTCTTTCTCTTGCCTTACTACTCTGGCCAAGACTTCAGGAACTATGTTGACTAAGAGTCATGATAGAGGGCATCCCTGTCTTCTCCTGGTTTTCACCAATATGCTTCTAGCTTTTGCCCATTTAGTATTATATTGGCTGTGGATTTGTTATTATTTTAAGGTTTGTTCCTTCAATGCCTAGTTTATTGATTTTTTTTCTTTTTTTATTGTACTTTAGGTTCTGGGTACATGTGCAGATCTTACAGGATTGTTGCACAGGTACATACATCGCAAGGTGATTTACCACCTTCATCTCCCATCACCTATATCTGGTATTTCTCCCCACATTGTCCCTCCCCACCCTCCTCACTCAGTGATGTTGAATTTTATCAAAAGCCTTTTCTGCATATTGAGGTAATCATGAGTTTTTTATTTTAGTTCTGTTTATGTGATGAATCACAGTTACTTATTTGTAGGTGTTGAGCCAACTTTGCATCCCAGGGATAAAGCCTACTTGATCATGATGAATTAGCTTTATGATGTGCTGCTAGATTCAGTTTGCTAGTATTTTGTTGAGGATTTTTGTCTGTGTTCATCAAGGATATTGACCTGAAGTTTTCTTTTTTTGTTGTGTCCCTGCCAGCTTTTGGTACCAGGATAATTCTGGCTACTTCGAATGAGTTGGGAAGGAGTCTCTCCTTATATTTTTGGAAGAGTTTCAATAGGAATAGTATCAGCTCTTGTTTATACATCTGGCAAAATTTGACTGTGAATCTGTCTAGTCCTGCACCTTTTTTTGGTTGGTTGGCTTTTTATTATTGATTCAATTTTGGAACTTATTATTGGTCTGTTCAGGGATTTAATTTCTTCCTGGTTCAGTTTTGAGAGGTTGTATGTGTACAGGTATTTATCAGCTTCTTCTAGATTTTGTAGTTTGTGTGCATAGAGGTGTTTGTAGTAGTCTCTGAGGGTTTTTCGTATTTCTGTAGGGTCAGTGGTAACATCCCCTTTGTCATTTCTAATTGTATTTATTTGGCTCTTCTCTTTTTTTCTTTGTTAGTCTAGCTAGTGGTCTGTCCTATTAACTTTTTAAAAAACCAACTTTTGGATTCATTAGTCTTTTGTATGATTTTTCATGTCTTTCTAATTTTGATTATTTCTTATCTTCTGCTATATTTGGGGTCGGTTTACTCTTGCTTCTCTAGTTGTGATGTTGGGTTGTTAATCTGAGATCTTTTCTATTTTCATGTGGGTGTTTAGTGCCATATGCTTCTTCTTAACACTGCCTTAGCTGTGTCCCAAAGATTCTGATATGTTGTGTCTTTGTTCTCATTAGTTTGAAAGAACTTTTTGATTACTGCCTTAATTTACCTAAAACTTATTCAGGAGCAGGTTGTTTAATTTTCATGTAATTGTATGGTTTTGAGAGATTTTCTTAATGTTGATTTCTGTTTTTATGCACTGTGGTTGAAGAGTGTGATTGGTATGATTTCCATTTTTTTTTTAACTTGCTGAGAATTATTTTATGTCTGATTGTGTGGTTGATTTTAGAATATGTGCCATGTGGCAATGAGAAAAATATATATTTATTGTTTTGGATGGAGAGTTTTGTAGATACTTAACAGGTTCATTTATTCAAATGTTGAATTCAGGTCTTCAATATCTTTGTTAATTTTCTGCTTGAATAATCTGTCTAATACTCTCCACGGGGTATTGAAGTCTCCCACTATTATTGTGTGGGAATCTAAGTCTCTTTGTAGATCTCTAAGAACTTTCTTTATGAATCTAGGTGCTGCTCTCTTGAGGGCATATTTAGGATAGTTAGGTCTTCTTGTTAAATTAAATCCTTTACTATTATGTAATATCCTTCTCTATCTTTTTTGGTCTTTGTTGGTTTAAAGTCTGTTTTGTCTGAAGTAATGATAGCAACCCCTGCCTTTTCTGTTTTCCATTTTCTTAGTGGATTTTTCTTTATCCTTTTATTTTGGTCCTGTGATTGTTGTCACATGTGAGATGGATCTCTTGGAGATGGCATACCATTGGGTCTTGCTTCTTTCTCCATATTGCCATTTTGTTACTTTTAAATGGAGAATTTAGCCCATTTACATTCCAAGTTAATATTTGTATGTGTGAATTTGATCCTCTTACATTGTTAGCTGGTTATTATAGATTTGTTTGTATGGTTGCTTTACAGTGTCACTGGTCTGTGTACTTAAGTGTGTTTTTGTAGTATCTGGTAATATTTGTTTGTTTTTCCATGTTTAGTGCTCCTTTCAGGATTTCTTGTAAGGCAGGCCTGGTAGTAATAAATTCCCTCAGTGTTTGGTTGTCTGAAAAGATTCTTATTTCCCCCTCACTTGTGAAGCGTAGTTTGGCTGGATATAAAATTCTTGGTTGCAAATTATTTTCTTTAAGAATGCTGTGGTACTGGTACAAAAACAGACACTTAGGTCAATGGAACAGCATTGAGAGCTTAGAAATAAGGCCACACACCTACAATTACCTTATCTTCAACAAAGCCAACAAAAAACAGCAATGGGGAAAGGACTCATTTAATAAATTGTGGGGATAACCGGCTAACCATATGTAGAAGATTGAAACTGGACCCCTTCCTTTCACCGTATACAAAAGTCAACTCAAGATAGATTAAAGACTTATATGTAAAATCCACAACCATAAAAACCCTGGAAGCCAACCTAGGCAATACCATTCTGGACATAGGACCTGGCAAAGATTTCATGACAAAGATGCCAAAAGCAGTTGCAACAAAAGCAAAAATTAACAAGTGGTATCTAAATAAAGAGCTTCTGTACAACAAAAGACGCTATCAACAGAGTAAACAGCCAACAGAATGGTAGAAAATTTTTGCAAACTATGCATCTGACAAAGGTCTAATTTTCAGCATCCCTAAAGAACTTAAAGAAACTTACAAGCAATAAACAGCTCCATTAAAAAATGCGTAAGGTCATGAACAGGCACTTTTCAAAAAAAAAAAAAAAAAAATACAAGTGGCCAACAGTCATATCAAAAAAAGCTCAATATCACTGATCATTAGAGAAACACAAATCAAAGCCATGAGATACCATCTCACACCAGTTAGAATGACTATTATTAAAAAGTCAGAAAATAACAGATGCTGGCAAGATTTCAGCGAAAAAAGAAGAATGCACTGTTAATGGGAGTGTAAATTAGTTCAACCATTGTGGAAAGCAGTGAGCCGGTTCCTCAAAGAGCTAAAAACAGAGCAACCATTTAACTCAGCAATCTCATTACTGGGTATATACCCAAATGAATGTACATTGTTCTACCATAAAGACACATGCACACATATGTTCATTGCAACACTATTCACAATAGCAAAGATATGGAATCAATCTACATGCCCAGCAATGATAGGGTGGATTTAAAAAATGTGAGATATATATGTATCTATTCATCATGGAATACTACGCAGCCATAAAGGAGAGTGAGATCATGTTCTCTAAAGGAACGTGGATGGAGCTTGAGGCCATTATCCTAAGCAAACTAAAGTAGGAGCAGAAAACCAAATGCTGCATGTTCTCACTTATAAGTGGAACTAAATGATGAAAACACATGGACACCAAGAGGGGAACAATAGGTACTGGGGCTTATCAGAGGGTTGTAGGAGGGAAGAGGATCAGAAAAACATAAGTAATTCGTACTAGTACTTGGGGGATGAAATAATCTGTTCATCAAACCCCCTTAAGTTTACCTATACAATAAACATGCAGATGTACCCCTGAACTTAAGATAAACTTAAAAAAAAAAAAAGAAATGCTGATATAGACCCCCAATTTCTTCTGGCTTGTCAAATTTCTATTGAAAGGTCTCCTGTTAGCCTAATGGGACTCCCTTTGTAAATGACCTATCCCTTCTCTTGAGCTGCCTTTCACATTTTTTCTTACATTTCGACCTTGGAGAATCTGATGATTATGTTTCTTGGGGATATCTTCCTCTATAGTATCTCACAGGATTTCTCTGCATTTTCTGAATTTGAATGTTGGCCTGTCTAGAGAGGTTGGGAAAGTTTGCATGAATGATATTCTGAAATATGTTTTTCAAGTTGCTTCCTTTCTCCCTAGATCTTTCAGGGACACCAATGATTCATAGATTTTGGTCTCTTTACATAATCTCATATTTCTCAGAGGTTTTGTTCATTCTTTTTTATGTATTTTCTGTTTGACTGAGTTATTTAAAGAGCCAGTTTTTGAACTCAGATTCTTCCCTCAACTCTTCTGCTGTTAATAGTTTGAGTTTGCATTGTAAAATTCTTGTGTGTTTTTCAGCTCTTTGGATCAATTTGCTTCCGTTTAATAATGGCTATTTCATTCATCAGTTCCTGAAGCACTTTATGGTATTCATTAGATTCCTTGAATTGGGTGCTGACTTTCTTCTGAATCTCAATGGTCTTCATTCCCATCCAAATTCTGAATTCTATCTCTGGCATTTCAGCAATTTCAACCCAGTTAGGAACTCTTGCTAGGAACTAGTGGTTGTTTGGAGGAAAGCAGGCACTCTGGCTTTTTGAGCTGCCAAAGTTTTTATGCTGGTTCTTTCTCATTCATGTCGGCAGGTGTTTCTTTAACTGTGGTGTAATTTGAGTACAATCAGTAGGCTTCATTTTTTGATGTTTTCAGAGGGCTGAGGCTTTGTACAGGGCCTTTCTTTGTAACTGAGTTCTTGTCTTTGGTTTCACAGATGAGTATATTACCAAAAGTATTTTTGGTGTTGAAGTTTGTACTGTGATCCAGTAGATGGTGCTTAAGTGAAATCGCCAGTAGGTAGGCACTTGCTTATCCATGTGGCTCCTGTGTATTTCTTCGTAATTGCAGCTGTGCTCCCTCTCTCAGGGCTCTGACAGTATGAGCTCCTCTACCACTTGAGCACTGGCTGAAGATCTCAATTTGGCTCTCCTAAGCTGCACACTGTAACTCTGGAGTGAATTCAGGCTTTATGTGCCCTCCACAGCTTGGAGGCAGCAAGGCCAGGGACCTTACCAGTAGTCGTGACAGAGGGCCTTTCACTTCTTAGGGCTCCACTCCAGAGAAATGAAGAGTTGCTTTCAATCAGTATAATCGGCCAAGTTTGGGGTGATTGCACTGGGGGCCCAAGCTGGGGGTGTTCTGCCTGATAACAAGCAGGGAGGGTGGGAAGGTCACAGAGGAGACAGACTGGCCTCTTCTCCTTATGGCAACTGCAGCTTCCTAGATGTGTAGTTAAAGCACTCAGGGTCTTTGTGCCTTCCCCAGTCTGAGGGCAGCAAGACCAGTACCACTCAGTAGTAACCATGAGAGGGGGCCTTCAGTTGTCTCTGGGACCTCTGCCTCAGAAAAACACAGAGCCCCTGCCACTCAAAATGTTCAGCCAGAGGATGAGACAGATGCATCGCGGGCCTGAGCTAGCGGCCCTGCTTGATAAAGAATGGAGGTTCAAGAGCTAACAGGGAGGAAAGACTGAGCTCCTCCCTGTATGGTGGCCGTGGTATGCTGGAAGCACAGGTGAAGCCCTCACCTTGTTATGTTTGTTCCCCATAACAAGGGTAGTGGGGGTAGAACCACTGCTGTGGAGGTGACAGAGGAGCTGTTTATTGCCTCTGGAAGCCCTTACCAGGGAACATCAGAGTCAGTACCAGTGGGTGTGTTCAGCTGTGATGGGGCAGCTGATCTATGGTCCAGAGCGAGAGGCCCTGCCTCATGAAGAGTGGGGGGCCTGGGCTCACAGAGAAGAGGGACTGGATTCCTCTCCTTATGGTGTGTGGTGTGAAGGTGCCAGCATAGTGACTATGTTTCTTCCCCATCCCCAGAGTGGTTAGGGCACGGTACCACTGCAGCTGCAATGGCAGAGGGATTGTGGGTTTTCTCTGGGATTTCCTGCTCAGAGAACTGCAGAACCCCCTCCTACTGACATGTTCAGGTGGGGCCAAGGTAGTTGTGTTGGAGTCCCAGGTCACAAGGGCTGCCCAGTAAGGAGAAGCAGGATCACAGAACTGTGTGGAAAAAGGTCTGGCTGCTTTTTCCACAGGGCAGCTGCATTGTGCTGGGGATCTGCACCAGTCCCTTATCACCATGCACCCTCTGGAAGCCTAAAGGCAACAGGAACAAGGACTGCAAAAGAGCAAAAATGGCAGCTTGCCTCTGTGGAGCTCCCTCCCAGAAAACATGGAGTTGCTACCGGCCCTAGAGATGGCTCTCATTATTTTCAGATATATTCCTCTGATGACTAATCTGGGTCATTATCCTGAAGGGAAGTTGATTTTATTTGCATCTATTAAGGTGATCATTCAGGTTTTGCTTTTAATTCCTTTTATGTGGTGCATCACATTTATTAATTTTGTATGTCAAACCAGCCCTGCATCTCAGGAATAAAGCCTACCTGATTGTGCTGTGTGAACTTTCTGATGCGTTGCTGGATTCAGTTTGCTAGTATTTTGTTGAGGCGTTTTGTATCTATGTTCATCAGGGATACTGAGCTGAAGATTTCTGTTTTCATTGTGTCTATGCCAGATTTTAGTACTAGGCTTATTCTGCTTGACTCTTGACCATCAGTACATTTGGTAAAAGCTGAGGTAAGGTTACCTTGGGTAATCAAAGGCATCAAAAGGTAGGAGGAAGAAAAATATATTGCACGCCAAACACTGAAATATAGTATTGCATTTAACCTCAATAACAACCAATCTGGTGTTCATTTTCCTGCTTAGTCAGTTATTACTTTGTAGCCATCACCAAACCACTTAACTCTAATTTGGCCCTTTTGTTTCCTCTTCTCCAGAATAGAGACTAAAAATACCTATATTACAGGATCACAATGGGAATTAATGGACATAATGTCTGGGAACTACTTACCAGGGTGCTTATCACATGATGGATAAGTAATTGATAGCAAATAGGATTTTAATAACTGTGACGTCAGTCATGAGATCTTACTACTCAAAATGTGTCTCCAGAGCAAGCAGCACCAGTATTACCTGGGAGCTAACTAGAAATAAGGAATTTCAGGCCCCACCTCAGAACTCCTATGTCAGAACCTGCATTTTCATGAGATCCCTAAGTAATTCATGTGCACAGATATGATTGGAAAGCATTAGTATAGAAAAATGACTGAGATTCAGCAACTTGACAGAACTCATCTAGTAGTAAAGCAGACAGCTGGAAGCACACTCAAATCAGAAGATGCTAAGGCCAGCATCTTTCTCTTATACCTCTAAGGGTATCTGTGATTGGAGGTGTTCAGGCTTCCGGAATCCCATTGTGATATTCTTCTATAATCCAAGCTATAATTGAAAGGCTTTTTATAAACATGTTCTCATGTCTACCACAGTAGCAAGAACACCATAATTTTGTTTTATTTTTCACATTTTTAATTATTCAGCTGTTTTATTTGCCACCATTTAGGGGATTATTACAAAACTTATGTCTAAAATGCATCTGATTAATGCATATTTAGGCAACTAAGCAGATGCAGAATTAGTTGACTATCATACAATTAAACACTGATGAGACATATATTTGCACAGAAATAATGATCCTGGCATTTATATAAATAATAACAGATCTATTTCCCTAATCATCTAGGGAAAAAAAATGAGGAGAGGATGACAGAATTACCAAATATGTCTGGTTTACTAGGCAGATCATTTTCAAGTACAAATTTTTTTCACACGAATCAAATCATGTTAATCAATAGTATTACCAAATTAAAATGAAAGAAGTGTATTTGAGCAAAAAACAATGTAGATTATATTAGAAGCATGTTTCCAAGACATCTCATAATTTCCACAGCTTCTTTGTACATCATGGAAGGTGCATGCTTTTAATACACTCCTCTATGGTGCCATAGTTTGATTTTATACAAAATGTGTCCTGAGAGTCAAGCCTAAGTGAATAAAATATATATATTTTCCCCACATTTTTGCATATCTGAAATTTAAATCTGCCTTAACAATTAATGGTATATCAACACTGATTGGCAGCACTTTTTCCTTTTTTTTGTAATCAATGGAATCTTAGATTGAATTAGGGGATTAGGATTCCAAGTAAACTGAAACCTAGTCCACAAGGAATACCACAGTGAGATAGTGGAAAATGAGTGGAACAGGAATGCTAGATCATGCCTACGAGCATTCACGCAAAAAAGAGGGGTAAATAAATAGAAGTTATGAGATTAAATAAGAAAAGATTTCATAGATTTCTATTTTCACAGAGCCAGGAAGAAAAATCAAGGAAGACGAGAAAATTTGGCAAAATAGCAAGAAAGAAGAATAGGAAGTTACGGGGTGGGGGAGGAGAGAGAATGAAGCATCAAGATGCAAAATACAGCCGATAAGCCCACTTGTCGTGATCATTATTTCCTAGGTGTGGTATCCTGTGGCAGACATTCAGCTTGGGGCTCCTTCTCTCATTTCTCACACTGGTCAGGAGTGGTCCTAGAGGGTAGGATGAGGCAGTTGTGTTTGGCAAACTGTAGAGGGTGTTTTCTCTTCTCTAGCCCACATGGGTAGATCCACGCCCCTTCCTGTGCTCCTTCCCTCCCACAAACTCTGTGCCTACTTCTCTCTCCACTGCCTGCTGCATTTCACCTATTCCCAAACCACTAGGAAAGGTTTAAATGATTATTAACACTTCTGTTTGTTCTTTCAGGTGATATCAAGACTATCAAACAAATCTACAGTCTCACAGGTATGACTTTTGCTAAAGAGCAAAATATTTATCTGAAATCAGAAGGATTACCAATGAATATTTCTCTTCAGAATTTCATTTATTGTTTTTTACTTTCCCTTTTTGACTTCCCAATGAGAGATATGGCAACTGATTTGCTAGAGTTTGAGTACAGAGGAGTACTGAAACTCATATTTCTATGTAAGCATTTTATAGTTATTGTTATAAAGCAGTTTGTTAACAAAACCTACCAAAAGTAAAGTCCTAATGTGTTTGATCCGAGAAGTACTTTCAGTGCATTTAAAGTTGGTAGTAAAATTTTTTCTTGTAAGTATCCATAACACTAAAAATATGGTTGAGAGATATTTTGGAACCATATTTTGTGATTCAAAGAGCTCTTCAAACAGTTTCAACTTTTAAGTACCCTCTAAGAAAGATTTCCCAAAAAAACACTGATTATTAGCTAGACTTTTATTACTAATAGTCCTGTGACACAGAGGCACACAAATAGATCAAATTACATAATGCATTATGAAGACATTAAGAATTTACTGAAGATAGTGGAGAAGGTCAAATAGAGTTAACCTTTTTTTTTTTTTTTTTTGAGACAGTGTATCCCTCTGTCACCCCGGCTAGAGTGCTGTGGCGCAATCTTGGCTCACTACAGTCTCTTTCTCCCAGGGTTAAGCGATTCTCCTGCCTCAGCCTCCTGAGTAGCTGGGATTATAGGTGTGCACCACCATCCCCTGCTAATTGTTCGTATTTTTAGTAGAGATGAGGTTTCACGGTGTTGGCCAGCCTGTTTTTGAACTCCTGACCTCGAGTGATCCACCCGCCTCGCCCTCCCAAAGTGCTGGGATTACAGGCATGAGCCACCATGTCTGGCCCACCTTTAATATTACATTAAGAAACTTCTTAGAAGCTCTTACAGCATTTCAGTGCTTTCAATCGTTTCTCTCAGCACTGGTTGTCTCTCATTTCTACAAAATTCTCCTCAACAAGAAAAATGGCCTTTATGTTCCATAAATGTCTTTATGTCTTAACTCTTCTCATCAGACAGCCTTTCCTTACTACTGCACTGCTTTCACCCCAGACCTTTCTATATTCCCTTTCTTATGAAAAAAAAATTTAGCCTTTTTTTCTATTTTCCAATTTGAATTTTTCTCCCATTCATAGTGCAGGGCTAAGGGCCCCATAGGGTCGTGGGTTGTCCCTTATGCTGTGCTAAGGCTCAGGATCTGAGAAATAAAGAAACAAGACACAGAAGTACAAAGAAAGTGCAGCTGGGCTCAGGGGAGCCATGCCACCTATAAGTGGAGATGGGCAAGGCCACAAATGTCCAGAAGCATCTGTATTTATTGGCTATAGGTTAGCGGGCAGGGTAGTGAGTGAAGTCATCTTTAAAGATAGTGATAGGGTCGTGAGCAATAAAACAAGGCGTCAACCCCCATTAGGTCACCTAGGCTAGGAAGTGGACAGTGTGCAGCAAGGGGTCCACCCCCATTGGGTCACCGAGGCATGGAGGTGGGCCGTGAACAGTGAAGAGGGTGTAGTGTGCAATATCTCTATGGGCATGCTACTTGTAAGAATATCTATAGGAGGATGCTTAAGTCACACAGCAGTGTCAGAGCTGTCAAGGTCTACCACCACCTGCTGGCAGCTTCCAATGAGTTCTATAGGAGGATGCTTTTGAGCTAGCACAGTAGCAAGAGCTGATAAAGTTCACAGTCACCAAGGTACGATTATCCAGAGGGGTTTTGAGCCCTTGGATGCTTGAGGGATTGCTGGTCTGAGGGCAGCCTTCCACAATAACTGCACACAAGGTCCTATAACTCCTTTATAAGGAGGAGTGGCTCTTGCCCTAAGCCTGCCATCCTGTGGGTATCTTTACGATACTGAATGCTGCCTCCTGTGCCATGGATTCTCGTCCTGGTATAACTATTTTTCCCTTAAATCATGCTCTGCACCATATCTGCTCTAGACATTCCTGACTATAAGCTGCTTATTCCTTAATTCATGCTCTGTACTGTGTCTGCTCTAGACATTCCTCTATGAACTAAGATATATATCTTATATATATATATATATTTTATATTTTAGTTTATATATATATTTACTACTCAGTAATATATATTTATACATTTATATATTTAGGGAAATAACTGAGTAGTAAGGTATTCTTTAGGTACTCATTCTATGAATTAATATATGATTATATATAAAGGATTATATAAAAGGAAATAACTGAGTAGTAACATTACAAACTAAGATATTCTTCAAGCCCTAATTTTATAAACTGATATATGATTATACATAAAGGATTACATAAAGGGAATAACTGAGCAGTAACACTATAAACTGAGATATTCTTCAGGCACTAATTGTGCCAGGATTCTGCTTAGCTCTCCTTCCTCGGTGCCTATATGGGGGGTTACCCACACATAGAACTCTGAAGATGAAGATCCATCCCAAGAATACAACATCCTGAACTTTAAACAACAACAAAATCCTCCTGTAGAATTTAGGCTGAAATTCATTTGTAATGTTAAAACTACCAGAATAACAGGTGTTGTTTCCCTCTCATGGACAAGTCCAGAAATGGAAAATATATAAGCTCCTATGTGTCAATAAGGGGCCAAGATATATTATTTTTGCTTCAGCATTCTCAAAATATGATTTACTTCTCCAAGATCTCCTCACTATCTGAGGTGGCTGTTGAACATACATTCATTTCATACACATTTCAGACTAGAAACAAAAGAAATGTGCAAGACCAAGATAGAGGTTATGGTGTTTTTAGGAGCCTTTCTAAGTTTCTTAAAACCTGTTCACTTATATGCTACCATCTCATAACTTAACTCATGGCCAAACCAAGTGGCAAAAGAAGCTGAGAAAGGTAATCTTTGTGTAGGGTGTGTTGCTGAGAGTTCTGTTAACTAAGAAAGAAGTGGGGATATTGCATAAAAAGAGGGAGCCAGAACTCTTTGTAGCACTTGCCATAATATGTTTTCATTTTATGATCATCAGCATCGTGTAGGCAAGCATTTATTAAACCCTTTGCACATTGCTAAATGCTTGATCTCCATTATCTGTTATCTAGCGTTTTCCTCACACTATGCGTAACATACACATGAAGAAACCAAGAATTTAACAATTATATTGTTTGACCAAGGTTACATAAGTCACAGGACTTTCAGGACTGTATAACTGAAAGCTCATGCATTTCAACCACCAGACTTTGTTCTGCTTTCCCATTAGTCAAGAGAGGTTTGATGAAATCTAGTCATTTGTGATTCTGAAGTGGCTATCTCAGCAAAGTATCATGAACCAAATTCTAGACTTACATAACTATGAGTATAAAAACCCCAGTGCCTTCATGAAAGCATTTTCCAGGAAAAAAAATGAAGATGATCAGTTGAGAAGAAAGAGATCTGTGGTTGAACTTTATGCCAGCGTGTAACAGGTAAATCCAGCTACACGTGAGAAGCAGCTGTTCCTATACAGACGATCTGAAGAAAGTAACTGATACTCTTGCACAGAGGCTAATATGAGGCCGGATATTTAATAATATAATAAACTTAGGTCCTGTTGACAATGATGGCAGGTGAGATGATTATTGGTATAAGTAATGTCTGCTGCCTTGATTGTGAGTATCTACGTAACTTGTCCAAGACACCAAATCTCCATGACAAAATGGAAGTATGAAATTTCCACAAACTTGTAGAAGTACAAATACTTGACAGGTTATTAGTCAGAGAATTCAATTAGGGCCAATGAAGGCTTCTTGAAACAAAGGAATGATTAACCTGCCAGTGCAAATGTAAACAGAATTCTAATTAGAGAATGTGCTCATTGTTTCTCATTTCTTAGATTAAGCTTGCCCTGTTGTGTCTTTAGCTGGGTAAACTAATTTTTCTATCCTACAATGCTAGTATACAAATGTTCCCTTGTAATTCCATGTAGGCCCAATTTTTGTTAAAAGCATGGAGTTTTAAATGCCGTGAAAAAAAAGAGCAACATCTTGACTATCCCAGTTAAAAAAAAAAGTATGGCTTCATCAGTAATTAAAATAACCCTATGTAGTTGGAAAGATGAGTCCAAGAATGCCATTTCTTCAAGACATTTTGAGCCAATAAGATTGAAGTACAAAAACTTCATAAGTAAACCATATATTTCACTCAGAACCTATGGCCTAAATTGAATGGGCTATTGCCTATAAGTCACCACAATTTTAGATCTGTTATTATACCTGTAATGTATACAGCAAAATCCTGATATGCAAAACAAACAAACAAACAAAAACACTATTCACTGAAGTCAGTAATCATGAGAGCCCAGTTTGAATAGTAATCTTAGGGATTTTCAGTTATTTGCCTTATTTTTATTATAAATTATTGATGATCAGGTATAAGGGATTTAATTTTCAAAAAAGACAGAAGCACAGAAAGTGAGCAGAGAAGCCATGTCTGGGGCAGAGCAAGAAGTACACACTATTACAGTGACTCTGTTGAGGGCCACGAGTTAGCCTTTGCCACGTTCACTGCCCTGGCCCTTCCATCATCACCTCAATTGTCTTTTCTCACCCTCTTTCTTTCCTATTCTTAGTCTACAAAGTTGAATGACCCCAGTCAAGAGTCCAGTAGTTATAGGATGAGTTTTGGCAAGACTATTTTTCCTTCCTTTTCCAAGGTTCTTCAGAGGAAGCAGACCAGGTGGTTTGCTTCTTTTCTTGGTAGTGACCGGAAAGAACATGAGCAGGAAGCAGAGTAGCCGAGGATACTTCTGATCTTCTTCCACTCATGTGATCCAAAATAGGAAAGCTTTTTATTCTCCAGAATAATGCAATTTTGCTGATTAATCTCCATGTAAATTTCCAGTAAAGACCCTGTAATTTTAAATAACAAGGCCTAAGACCCTCCATTAAAGTTGAAAATTATCTCTAAGAGCACGCCATCATATAGCATTACAAGTGACAGGCTGATTAAAATCTAGATGCAAACCTGGTATAATGCACTTTTCAGATGGCTTCCCAAGAAGACAGTTTAAAAGACCAAGAGAAGGTCTGGTCTTTTAAAAGCAGGGGCTAAAATCAGTAATGCATAGAGGGTAAACCTGGAGAAGAGCAGAAGTGGGAAGACTTTTAACACCTGATAATAACAAAATCTGCAAAGACTTTGGTTTTACTGAAATGTAAGTCTCTGAGAGATATGACTTTGTTTAAATGAGACCTCCAACATTAATGATATACATCTTCTGCAGTCTTTGCAGTCTATACTAATTTATATTATCCACTGATTCAGTCAGAGCCCAAGGGAAATGGGAGCATAAACAAGCGACTCCCATCCATTGTGGAAGATGAGGAAGAGGAGGAAGAGGGGGAGGAAGAAGAGACAGCCTCCCTCTCTCCCATCTGCACGAGGGGATCATCATCTTCACGCAACAAGAAGGTTGGAAGCAATAAAACCTACCTGGGCTTAAGCCTAAAGCAACTGGCCTCAGGAACGGTACCCTTTCACTCACCTATCAGAGTCTCCAGGTCAAATTCCCCCAAAACCAAGCAAGAAACTGACACCCCCAACCATAGTAAAAGGAAAGAGAAGAACTTGAAATTGCAACTTTCGACTTTGAATAGTGCTGGACCACCAGACCTCAGTCCAAGGTAAGAGCTCATATCACATAACTTTCTCAGGTGAAAGTGGCTGCCTTCTATACAGAGTAGTACCTGCCTTCAGCCTTCTGATCCTTTCTGCTACAGATTCCTAGCCTGAAATCATCAGCTTTTCTGAATTTTATGGGCAAGTTTTTAAGTATATGTGCAAGTGTGTGTGCATGCAGGATGGGCAAAATAGCTTTAGTTATGTTCTCAAAAGGATCTACTAAATGTTCAGAAATCCTTCTCTACTCCTTTTATTCATTTTGCACTACCTATTAAGCATATATTTATAAATTGTGATTTTATAATTTACAATGAAAATAAAAGAAGTGGAACAAATTCCATCAGTGTTATCCCTTCAGTGCTTGATCTTACCAACAAAGTTTTATGGTGCAACGAGTTGAAATTAGGAAGAAAATGAAATGCAGATTTTTATTTTTCATACTGTTTTGCCTTATTATTAAGGATGGCTAAAAGTTAGTTTTATTTCTTGTCTCTTCAATGAGTAACATAGCATGGTTCTGTTTTTAATTTCTTAAAAAATTGCTTTTGAATCCACTAAGGGTGATTGAAAACATGAAAAATTCTGATCCCGAAGATGTGAAAGGGGTAGGCCATGGTGTAGAAAAGCAATAGCAATCATCAAAATCACATAACAGCTGAATGATAAAAAGCAATTAAAAATAATTATTTGTTTCATGCACTTTGCTACATAATTTCACATTCACAATTGCAGTTAGTCTTCTCAGAACCCTATAAAGTAGTTTGTGTTATCTCTACTATAAAGCTAAGAAGTAAAACTTGAAGGGTAAATATTTTGTCCAAGATCTCAGAGATATTAAGTACTGAAAGCTAGATTCAAAGTTTGTTTTTCTACTTATAAAGCAGCTGATCTTTCTAGAATAATGTATTTTGTTATTGTTTAAGAATATACTTATACATTAAGATAAAATATTAATAGATTAATAGGTTTAGTAAAAAGTAGGTGCATAATAAATTTTCAAGAATTCAGTTGGAGATGGTAATTTGAAAACATTGCTTCACTCTTCTTCCTAAATTTATACTAAAATTAAACATAATAAATTATAAATAGGAAGAGACTGTATCAGAGCTGGGAAAGGTTTATTTACAATATGATCTTACATTTATAAAAAGAATATATGTTCTTTTATAGAGAAAAGAATATTTTGAGGATATACAGCAAAATATTGACTATAATAGATTACAGGTGATTTTCATTTTGTTACCTTTATATTTAAAATTTCTACGATAGACTTGTTTTATTTTTAAATAATGAGGTTAGATACTGTTTAACCATGGAAAGAAGGCTGAAGTACTGATTTAAATATAATTCTTTAACCCTCACATTTAGAGTTTTCTCTAAGTCTAGAGGGGAGGAGTAATCAAATTTATTTTCTGTGATGCTAAAGGTTAAAACCTAGAGTTTACTGATTTAACATGAATTTAGGTAAGAGGACTTGTGTACCTTAAAGTTTTGAATCTGAGACTAAGTAAAAGAGTCTCTGTCTACAACATCAGTGTTTGATAAAAATATAATGTGATATAAAATTGTGAGCCACATATATAATTTTAAATTTTCTAACAGCTACATTTTTAAGTGTGATAAAAGTGAAATTAATTTTAATAATACATTTTATTTGACCAAATATGTTCCAACTATTTTAAATTTGAATATAAAAATATTCAGTGAAATAATTTACATTGATTTTTTTAAAACATATTCTTCAAAATCCAGTATGTATTTTATTCTTACAGTATATCTCAATTTGTACAAACCACATTTCAGCTACTCAATAACAATGTAAGGCTAATAGTTACTATATTGAATAGCACAGCTCTAGAGTATCTAGAATTTAAAAATTTAACATAATATTTTTAAGTCTTCTAAAAATACTAGAATCCATGAATATGAATGCACAACCAGCCAATTTCTTTTATTTTAAGTAGGATTGTTGATGGAATTGAAGATGGAAACAGCAGTGAAGAAAGTCAGACTTTTGATTTTGGCTCTGAACGAATCAGACCAGAGCCGAGAATTTCTCCTCCTCTTGGAGGTAAGATCTATATTTAGTCTTCTGCCAAGGTACAAATTTCTTATTAACTTGTAATGTTTGCCATGAGCATTTTGTTTTGTTTTTCTGTTCTTAGAATATACTCCGTGTCATAGAACCTTACCAGTACCACTGAATAATTTGACATGAGTTTATGTCATTTCCAAATTAAGATGTCATTTGTGATCGTTTCTCTGTCCAGATTGGGTGAGCTGCCATTTAGCAGCCAAGGTAATTGGTATGCCAGGAGACTCAAATTTCTGCTATTCATCAGAGGGTGGTCATGCTTTACTATTATAAATTTAGATTAATTCACAAAAACATTATCTAGAGGAAATGCCATGTTGATTGTGCACTGAAGGAACATTGGTTATATTTAACCAATTTATTCAGTGTGAGGTTATATACTTGTGGTTTGCCAGAGGATAAACAACTTCAGAAAGATATAAGCTTGTTGGAAATGATGGAGAACTATATAATGTGCTAACCTTTAGTCATGGTAAAATAATGTGAAGGTATCTCCAATCCTGGCCCAAATCCCTCTTTACTTTTCAATCTTGAGTTCATTGCTCAAAAGAGGGATTCTATCAACATGACAAATAAGATGACACACTCTAAAGAAGACACTCCTGTATTTGATAAAAAGAGAATAGTGAACATGTTGAATAGGCAGAGACAATCCAAAACAATTGCCAGTAAACTACCAAATGCAAGGCCAGCAATCTTCGCCCAGCTTCCCCTTCCCTTCCCACCAAGTTCTAAGCCCCTTGTGTTAGAATGTACTGATATTAGCAAATCCCTTTATGAACAAGACCAAGCCCAAGAAAGACATTTGAATGTACAGTTCTGGAGATGTTTCTGGAGATGACTCATCTGAATCAGTAATTCTTTCTAGTATTCATCATCTTCTTGGGAAACTGAAGGGTGCTTGTGAAATTCCTCGATTGGGGGGTGGGAAGTGAGGAGAATGCAAAAGGATAAGGAGTACACTCTTGATTTATTGATTTAATTGACTTACATATGTTGATATTACTGTGCTTGGGCCAAGGAGCAAAGAAATCATAGTTATCATCAAACTGGTATATTTGCAGTAAAAGCCTGTTGATGTCCCAATTGGATGTTTACCTTTTTGGTTCAACTAGAGACAATGCACAAAACCTCACCATTTCATCCACATATTTCTCATCCTACCCCTCTCTTAGCTTCCTCCTCTTCCTTAGCCTATCACCTACCCCTACGCTCATCCATTCAAGTAACAAGTTTTCTAGAAGCAAGTTCCAAAATATCTCCTAGGTCTAAGACTTGCACTCATTACTGCCACCACTCTTTGTCTAGCTACATCTGTCTCTTGCTTGCATTGCTACCAAAGTCTCTTCTTTGGCCTCACATTGTTTTCCATGCAAAATGAATTTTGTTAAGCCAAATTTATTTGTATTACTCTGTTCCTATGCTTAAAACCCTAATAGGGCTTTCTATTGCCCTTAGTATGAAATTCAAACCTATTGCATAATTATTTTACGTAGGTTATTTTATTTTTTTGTAGAGATTGGATCTCCCTATGTTTCCCAGGCTAATCTTGATCTTTTGGTCTCAAGCAATCCTCCTGTCTCAACCTCAAAAAATGCTGGGATTACAAGTGTGAGCCACCATGCCTGGCCTACTTTTTAAATGTTTATTTTTCCTGCTAAAGTATAACCTTCATGAGCATCAACTATATTTTCTTTATTGGTTGCTATCTCCTCTAAAACAGGGCTGGCCTATTGTATATGACCTGCAATCATTATTGAATGAATGGATTATCTCTGCAAGATATCTCTGCAAAACAAGTTCTTATCACTCTGTTTAAGACTGTTTTCAATGACTTTTCTTCCCCCACAAACAAATTTTCTCCTCATAATTGACCAGAATTATATCTGTCAAATCTTTTCCACTCAAGCTGGTACCGACTCACCTGTACTTTTGTCCCTGGCAGAAATAAATATATTCGAAAGAGTAAAGTAGAGAAAAAGTAGAGAAGAACTAAAAAATGTGAGAAAATACCCTTTAGAGTGACACAGAAAGAGACAGGCAACCGGCAATGGATATTAGTATCTGGTGTATATGTAAGAGGAAAATGTGCTCGTGGGCACAGGGATCAATGTTTAGAACAAAACAAGAAAAGAAAAATAATGTTCCTTTTCTGTGGCTTGAGCACCGACTATGATAGTTTTTAAACAATGGTCAAAGAAAAGAAAATGTGCCATCTTGGAACATGGTGGTGACTGTACTCAGGGAAATGGAAGATTTGCAATGGACACATCCAGTCACTGTGGGTGCAATCACCACCATGATGTGTGCCCAGAGAGTATATCTGGCGCCATTCAGAGGAATATAAGAAGTTTGCCTGATCTCCAAAAGACAGTACAATGCACAGACATCAGAAAAGGTTAAAAGTGGTAGCATGGGCTTTCTTCCATATTCTAATTGCCCCAATCCTCAGATACGAGGTTTATTCCTAAAGGATTCATTCTGTGTGTGTGTCACTTTTCAGATCCAGAGATTGGAGCTGCTGTTCTCTTCATCAAAGCAGAGGAGACCAAGCAGCAGATAAACAAACTCAACAGTGAGGTATGGAGTTGGTTAAGTGGTAAGAGGAGATGTAAATCCCAGTTACTCACAGAAGCAGTGTAATGTAGTAGTTACAAGCATGCATTCTAGAATGAGACCACCATGGGTGAATCCCTACTCAGCCTCATGTGAGTTGTGTGACCTCTGACAAGTCACTTACCTTCTCTCAAGCTCCACTTTCCCATGTGTAAGAAGGGAAGAATAATAATGCCTGCCTAGATTAAATAGTCTAGGTAAATCATTTAGCATAAAGTAAGCAGTAAATAAATTATAATTAGTATCATAGATATATGCATATTTGGTTTAATTGGTACATTTTAAACTTTTTATGACCTTCAATTTTTAATGAGTTAAAGCAAGATTACTAGTTCACAGAAGAATGCTGTTTCTCAGTGTAGTCAAATGGCCTGAACTCTGTTCTTTTCTTTGACGTGTAGTTGCATGTGTCACCTTGGGTACTTTACCTCTCTAAATCTTACTATCTGTTCATAGAAAATAAGATAATTTTTAACGGTTTTATTGAGGTATATTTAATATCATAAAAGTTGTTCATTTCACGTATACAGTCCAGTGAGTTTTAGTAACTTTATTGAATCCATCATCTATAAGTCAGTTTTAGGATGTATTTTATTCCCCCAGTAAGATCTCTCATACTCATTTTACAGTTAATCTCTATTCTTATGTCCAGCCCTAGGCAACTACTTATCGACTTTCTATTTCTATAAATTTGCCTTTTCTGGCAATTTTATAGAAATAAATATAAGATAGTTTCTTGGTTACTGTCTTAATTGGGGTCTCTCCCATTAAAAAAATAAAACAAATTCTGAGAAAATATGGGTGCGAGTAGTTTATTTGGAAGGTGATCCATGAAGTATAATTAAAGAATAGAGAATTAAAGCAGAAAAGGAAGGAAAGCAAAACAGAAGGATGTATTAAGCTTGTGACCAACTGGGGGTCAACCCCACTGGAGACCTCTGAGAGACTGTGTACAACAACTCAAAATTATTCAACCAAGGAGCGAGGAAAAGTGGAGTTGAGGCTCTTCAGGCAGGCCTGAAGAAAAAAAAAATCCTCAGGCAAGAATATGCAGCAAAACCTGCACCTGTCTTTGGTGACCTTCAGGGTAGACCTAGGCAAGGGCATGTGGGTAGGGACAGACAGTGCAACAGAATCCTTGTCTAGGAGTAAAGTCTTATTAATAGGTGATTTGATGACACCTTGGGGAAAATGTAATCATATGATGGTATTAATGAGATTTACGAAAAAATGAAGTTCATATAATCAGCTTCCTGTTATCTGCAATAAGGGAAGAGTGAGGAGCTTGTCATAAAATCTGCAGATTTCTCTTAAACCTGTGTTTCTTCAGCTTCATGGAGATTTATGTTTTACTGCCACCTCCCTTCTGCACCTGCCCTCTCTGGAGCCGAGATTGTTGCTAATAAGAAGTAAGAGAGCCAAAGGGCAGACTAACAAGGCAGAAAATCAAAACTAGATGGCGCACGTTATGGCTTGAAAATACTTACATCACAAAGACTCGGCCATGCACTGAATCACCCAAATAACCTCTGGTTAAAAAAAAAAAAAAAAAAAAAAAAAAACAAAACACCAAAACCCAAAACAAAACAAATGCAACTCCCTGTTGAAGAACTAGATGTTAACCTTCTGTTGATCAGTTTTTCTCTTCAGATACTGCTCTTAGCGAAAACCACCATCAAAACCATTTGAATTCTTTCCCCTCACATTTGAGAAGAGCATTTAATCATGTTAAGAACTGACTGAACTATATCTTAGTTCAAATTCTAGAGTTATTGATTCTTCTGAGAAAAAAATGTCCATATCTTCACCTTTAGGAATGTAGATAATTTTTCCATGTTAGGGCTGTAAATCCACACACTACATTATTTCCCTTTGACAATGTGAACCAGGGGTTGATCCATTAACAAAAAAAAAAAAACACACATTTGGAAAACAAAATATCTTCCCATATCATCCTGTATTCATGATTGCTTTTCTAGTGAGAAGACATACATCTTTTTATCTTGTCATACATTTAAAGGGCAAAATAAAATATCAAGGTGCAATTATTCTTTCACAAAGAATCAGGCTTTCCATATAGGAAAATAGCTGACTTATTCACGGTTGAAGCTTAAGTAGAAAAATCTTATCCTTCACACATAATTTAATTTATACACAGTTTTGACTCTTAATATAGTGCATTAAAACCCACTAAAACAGGCAGAATAAAAATACAAATGGACTTCAAACTATAAAATTATCCCTAACCTATTTTCCTTTTCCTCATCTTTCCTGTAAAATGATAGTTTACATAGGAAAAAAAAAAACTTATTAAAAGTCCAGGCCTAATTTTACCATTTTGCCTATTTGCTACTACTAACATCTGTCATCATTTGATTGTTTTATTCTTTGTTTTTGCTATTGTTTGGTTAATAACAAGTAAGAGAAGAATTGATAGTAAGTTGGGATATATTGCATAGTAAAAACTACCACCAAAAGGGCAACCCCAAATATGTGTGAAGCATGCCATGCAGACTGTGGGGCATTGTGTGAGGTGTCGGAGCACTGCGGAATTTCTATTCTGATATTTGTTCAAAGACTTAAGACATAAATTGTTCATCAGTGTGCAGATTTCATAATCATAATCCACAAGCTAAATATAGAGCAAGTCTGAAAAGGAGTAATACTGGTAATTACCTACATTCACAGAATAGTTAGGAGAGTTTAAAAGATGTGGGGCAGCTGCTAATATTAGAATGCTTTGACAACATTGCCATTGCTTTACAGCATAGTATGAAATAGTGAGACTCTAAGGAAACTCTTTGAAAATTACAAAAACGTCACAATGGGGGCCATGGGCTGTGTAAGTCAAATGCTCCACTTCTGAAAAGGTTTGTAGGTAAAGGTTAGAGTGCATTCTCATTTCTGAAATCTGACCGACCCAGAAAGACACAGAGGCAAAGGTTACCAAGGGAGACTGTGTGCACAGGCACAGCAGGCATAAGGCATAAAACACACTATGGGAGAAAGAGAATTAGCTTTGGAAAGAGACAAATATTTAGATTCCTATTCTGTGATTTCAACAAGGTTATACCTTCCCTAAGCTTAGATTTGTCCTCTATTAAATGATAATAATAGAACCTGTAATAGAGGATTGTTTTGAGGAGTTAATATTATATGTAAAATGCTGAGCACAGTATCTTCCCTTAATAAGTGGTCAATAAATGCGGATTCTGTCCTCATACAAGGTTATGCTTTGATTCACCAAAAGGTGACTTTTATGAAAGCACCCTCCTTCTGCCTAACAGTTCCCAGTAGAGTAACAAGTGAGAGAGGATCAATGTTTATGGAATAAAATGAAAATGAATGGACCCAAGAAAAACATATTTGGTACAAAAATCATTACTTTCACCTAAGAGACTTTCCTTTTGCTATAAAGATACTCAATATGAAATTAGAATAGAAAATGAAATGGCAGATTAATGATATTTCAAAGCATCTTGTCTTAACTAGTTTGATTGTAATTGTGACACTATTTTTTTAAAAAATACTTATTTTTTAAGACTTATGGATTGAGTAGCAAATGGATGCATATACCAGTTTACCAATGCTTAACTATTACCTGATATTACAATAAACATAAAATTGGCAAAATGATGATAAAAACCAGGCAGAAAATAACCTACCCAGCTTAACAGAAAGCATAACCATATCTGCATTTATGAAAGAATACAGATGGCTTGTTAATCCATACTTATTCATCCAAGCGTGCTTAGGTTTGAATACTTGCCGTATTTTATCATTTTAGTGTGTATGTAAAGGGGCCAGAGTTAATATTAGGTGATTTTAATCCATCTTGAATCTTAAAAATACTAAGATGAATAAAATGTGTAACATGCCTAAACAACAAAAAAAAAATGAGCTTTGTAAAAATATAACAACTTGTATTAATTGATTATTGAGGCTGAAAGGTCCCATGATCTGAAGCTGGCAAACTGGAAAACCAGGAGATATGATGGTGTAGTTCCGTTCTGATTCTGAAGTCCTAAAAACCAGGAGAGCCAGTGGTGTCAGTTCCATTTCAAAAGCCAAAAGGCTTAGGACTCAAAAAGAGCTGATTTTCTTTTTCAGTTGAAGTCCAAAGCCAGGGAAAGACCCAGGGTTCAGCTCAAACAGTCAGGCAGGAGGAGTTCCTGTTTACCTAGACTTTTTGTTCTATTCAGACTTTCAACTGATTGGATGAGGGCACACATTAGAGGGGGCAATCTGCTGTATTAAGTCTACTGATTCAAATGCAAATCTCGTTCAGAAATACACTCAAAGACACACCCAGAATAACATACCAAACATCTAGGCACCCCATGACCCAGTCAAGCTGACACATAAAATTTACTATCGCATCCAACAAATGCCTTCTGTCAGTCCAGTGGCTTTCTTTACAGTTTAAGTAATTAGCCTATTTCAATGTCTAAACTGCTTTGATGGGAGTAATTATTTTCCCCTTTAGCGATGTAATAATTCGTTTTAGGCTCTGATTGGATCTAAAACTTTTTTTAAATTTTTCCATAGCAAAAGATGTCACGTTTTTCTTTGTGAGATAAACACTTTCTCAAACTCCAGAATTTAGAAAGTATTTTAGTTTTACCCTTTACAAGTTGATATAGTGTAAGTTATGCAAATGTGTGATGAGAACCAATATTGGAGAGAGCCGAGTTCTATTCTTGATGCTCACTACTTTGCTGGGAATCTGAGCGATATGGGGTTCTTCGTTTTCTATGACACATTAGCACATTGTTAACTTTAAGTGATATGAAAACCCCATTCAGATCAACTGGGACTCTAGGATCTTAAAGACCAAGCTCTTATTGTTATTGAGTCCAAAGGCCTCTTCTTTTCGGGAATGACTGTGCTTGCATTACATCTCATAACTGGATAATGGGTCAGTCCTGTCCTTTAAAAATAGATATTACAGACATGTCCTTATATGCACTATTCTCCTAAGGCTTTAGAGAAGATTATTTTATATTATCACTAAGACCTAAAAGTTAAATTTCAAATTTAATTTTGTAACATCAATATCTTTTAGCTTTCTTTTCTCATTTTCAACTCCTCAAAAAGTCTATTTACTGTTTCTAATATATGGAAGAATCCCGCCATTATCAGATAAGCAGTGTTATAAGATAAATTTTACTGAGGTAACAAACCCCAAATTGATTAAAATTTATTTCCCTTCAAGCAAAATGCCTAACATGGGTCAAAAGAAGGGGCTGCACCATCTGGAATGTGACTGATTGGCTGTTTTCCATTTGAAGTGTGGAGCACAATTGTTTGGCTTGAAAGACATGCACGTCATTTCTGCTCATTTTATTAACCAGAACTAATTCCATGGGCACAGGTTAATTTCAGTGGAAAAGGAAAGTGTAATATTTTCTACATCCCAAAAGAAATAGAAAACTGGACACTGGCAAACACCAATGATATCTACAGTAGCACCTAAAAGCTAACAGGAAAATGTTGTCCCTCGTTTAATTTTGCTCAACATTCAATTCCAAATATCCCCCAATTAAATATATTATATATTATCCAAATAAAAAAATATCAACAATGAAACGCCTTCCACCGGGAAACAGAGAATCTCAGTTTTTGTCTAGGTAATACTTGACAAAGCAAATAGATGAATAAAACCTCTTTGAGTCAAAGAGATAGAATAGTAAGAGGAACTGTTTGTTAATTAAGAGTTGCTTTACTACTTTTCTAAATGCCTACAAAAACAGGATTCTACCAATAATTCACATAAGGAAACTTACATGAATAGTATCTATGGTAAAGTTGATTCCTTAGTCCTCTGAATTAGTGCTACCATTATATCTTTTCGTTAACAATTGAGTCAACTGAAACACACTGACAGAATTGTCAGGTCATTCCAAGATTTGTCTATGTAGACTCTTTTCTTCATCATCCTGATCATATATAGTTCTTGATCATCAATTTTCAATGCAAAATATAAACAAAGGCTGTACATTCACTTTTTGACCTAGAACAACAAAATTCATTTAACTGCTGGCAAATCAACAGTTTTAATTTTTAGATATGTGTTATTGATGTTAATACTACATTTTGTGGGCATGAGTTTTTAACCTGGGAAGTTTCCAACTAATGTATGCTTTGTAGGACTCTTTTTGGTTATTTTCCAGTTCTCAAACCTGTATAAATAGGCAGATTTAAAACTCTCATGAGAATTTTACTGATTTTTTAAAATTCTAAATAACAATGCGGATCTCTCAAAAGAAAAGTGTGCGTTTCAGAAAGCTTCTCCTGTGAGGTGTACATTTAAAATGCATGCAACTTTTGGAGACTGGTTGTTTTCGTCCTCTTTGCCTGTAGTTGCTTATATATAGGACTCTTCTCATCTTTGAATAGAAGGACTAAATGGATATATCAGTAAGGGCCCAAGTAAAAACCAATGGCATATCCCAAATGGGCGATTTTAGCAATGTTGAATTAAAAGGTTGTTTACGAAGTAGAGTATAGGGAAACCACATTGGGTAGAACCACCCCTCATCAAAATAACAACAGAAGTTCACCACAACTCCTAGGTCAGAAGAGGCCAGAGTAGAGCAGTTACAGAAACATGAGTCAGAGAAAGCTGGGTGGAAAAGGTTAGTTGTCAGAAGCTGTGATCTTTTGTTTTGTAATCACACAGTGACTACAGTTGATAACAATGTATTGTATATCTGAAAATTGCTAAAAGAGATCTTAAATGTTCTCACCACAGAAAAAGTGGTAAGAATGTGAGATAATAAACTAATAAGCGTGACTTAGTCATTTCACAGTGTACACATATATCAAAATATCAAGTTATATAAAATATGATTTTTGTCAATTTAAAAAATCAAATTAAAAAAAATTTCAAACTATATTGGGGCTAAGGATCTGTCTGTAGACAGCGTGAACTAGCAGCATTGGCATCAACCTGAGCTTATTAGAAATGCAGAATCTAAGGCCCCACCCAAGACCTACTGCATCTGAGTATACTCTTTGTCTAAATCTCCAGATGATTCCTATACACATTAAAGTTTGACAAACACTGTTCTATACAACCAGTATTCTGAGAGCAGACACATTTTCATTTGGTGTTTACTGATGGCAGTAAAGATCCCTTAGCCAGACAGCAATTTGAATACTAATCAAACCTCCTCACAGAAACCAGGAAAAAAGATGACAAAAGCAGTCAAAGGGTTGATAAATAATAGATTAACCATGGTACAGCTGAAGTAATGTCGAAAGGCCTGAGCTTGCAGAAACTCAGCAAAGCCATTGAATCACTTTCAAGACTATAATTGGTCATTTTGTATTGGTAATGCTAGACTTGTAATTCTTCTCTAATTACAATGTAAGAGACATCAGCTGCACCTGCAAAAGTAAAACCCTGGTTAGTAATCCTGTGTGTCCTAGAACAAGCCACTTCACCTTCCGGCGTTCTAGTCTCTCCCGCTGTAGACAAAGATTTACAACTTTTATTAATAATGGGATTGAGGTCCTCATTTGGATGAAATGTATGCAAGTGCTGAGTATGATTATTATTTTGGCTGACAGATAAAAAAGACTATCACTTTTTTCAAATGCTTTGTAAAGCAAAAGACACAAGAATGAAATTATGCCAATCATCTTTTTTGTTTTGCCTGCTTATGGAGTTTGTTTGAAAATGTCTGAATCCTATGATAAATATGCAATGTAACAAAGGATTAAATGAAAAACCATTTAATTTACCCAAATAATAACTTGTAAAAATGTATATGTATTTGTAGTGGGGCAGGGGAGGATTGGTATAATTAGTACCCCTTAGGAAAATTGTGTCTAGCAGGAAAATGTGTACATGTTTGGCAAAAATTGAGTGACAGGTCAAGAACTCTTCAAGCTAAGAAGATTATGTCAACAGATGCATTCCCCATCTGCTCTCTGAATGTACAAAAATGGAAATCACATTTTTTAGCTGCCTATCAATGGAAGTTCCAGTTATACTCAAAGCCCAAGAATTATATTACACCAATAGCCAAGACAGAGAAATATAAAACGTATGTAAAATGAAGTAAAGCTATTTTATATGATTTTACATGTCATTTTATGTGAAATGAAAGGTATTGTCAAAGACACTTTTTTTCTGGTCTGCATTAGAAACTCATATTTCTATTCCCAAAAGGCACACCCTAACAACACATCAGCACAGCAAATCTGTGTTTACACCAAAAAACACAATGTAACTTAACACTGACAATGCATGGTGTTTTGGAACAATAGATCACCAGTACCACTTAAATAATAAATAGATTATTTAAGCCATTTAATAATATGATGTTTTGAAAGCTCCCATTTTGAAGTGGTGGGGACTTCCATAAGATGTGGATATTATATGAAACATTCTTACCTGCTTCGAGGTAGTCTGACACTTCTTTATCTTTCAGTGATATTTAGGGGCAACTGATGAAAGTGAGTTAAGTTCAATTGAAAATAAAAATTCATAAGAAATTCACCATGAAATTCACTATTCATTGAACTATTCATGAATCAACAAAGATTTGTAGAGTCCCATTATGTGGCAGGATTTTTACAGGAGCTTGCCTACTGTAAAGAGCAATAAATACATGTAGTAGCTACCCTACCTGCCACCCAACTCCACATTGGTCCTTATTCAATTCTGATCGAAACCAGGCTGCACATCCTTACATTTTGGCTCACATGTCCTTTATAGATAAATCTTAATCCATCTTAATGCAGTTGCTCAAACTTTGGACTTGAAATACAGGACTTTAATCTGCATTTTCCAATGGCTTCAGTTATTGCTGTTTCTACTTGCTACTGCAAAGATCCATGCAAGGCAATACTAAATATTGGAGACTTTTTCTTCTGATATTAGTTATGTAAAATTGTTTTCAAAAATGGCTTATCTCTCCATGCTAAGGCAGAAGAAGAGTTATAGAGATAACTGTAGTTTCTATTTTCTTAAACTGAAATACTTTCTGGACTAGAATTCCCTGCCTTGCAGAAGTTCTCTACCAAGCTTAGTGCCTATGTCACAAATCCACTACCAAATCCAGCCACCTGGAATTCTGCATGATACCAGTTATATGGGGACTGAAGTTTTATACGTATTATATTATTTAATCCTCACAACAAAGCCCTTGTGGAAATATGACACAGAGGAGGGTGAGAAGTAACATTACATCAATAAAGGTGATTAAACATGAGAGGAGTAAACCAGATACTCTGGAAATGTAGAGCAACAATGACTATTTCTAAACCAGCAGAAGTTTTGAGAAAACCTGGAAACAGCAGAAATAGAAAAGCTGTGGTAGTTAGCGATTCCCTTCTTAGGGGTATGGAAGGATCAGTGTGTGGATAATCATGGCCAGTTGGCAAGTCAGTTGTCACATGGGTTTTTTATTTATGACAGGAGATATTGTTCAACAAGAGCAAAATGCATTGCCTGCAAAACACCTAATGATTTGTGTGGTTAACACATTATGCTGGGAGGATAGACAAGGGAAGAATCTTTAGGTGCTTCAAAGTTTTGGATAAAAAACTGTACAACTTGGAAACACAGATGGTGTTTTCATCACTTCTTTTTTTTAACAGTTGGGATTTTGGAAGGGATAGAGAAATCTTGGATGTGAACAATTGGCTACGCAGATGGTGATGGTAAACTGGTTTGGCCAACAGTGTTAAATTCCAGACTGATGGATTCCACAGAAGAATGAGGAGGAGAAGGGAGAAGAAAAATAGAGGAAGAGGGGAAAATGGATAAACAAAATGTAAATTAATAAACAAACAAGAATGTATATTGTTATGTTTCCTTTATGCACTATCTTTATAAAGAATCTGAAGGCCACATCTACAATAGTCATCCAGAGTAGCAATCAGGGATGCAAAATGTTTGCCAAATTTCAGTTGATAAACAACACTTAATTATGTAAATGAATTCATCACTTGGCATTCATAATGTAGTTATGAGATCTAGGGATCAGTCACTGGGGGAAATTTCTCAGAGAATTAAAACTACCCATGGAAATCAAGTTTATGTTGGGACAGATGACAAAGCAATAAGACAAGTGAAATCCAGCAGAAAACTTGGCCAACGGAGACATAGTTCCACAATTATGAAGGAAACACAATAAGGGAAAAGGTATTCTTAACAGTAGAAATGCCACCTGCACTTAAAATGAAGGGATAGTCAAGGATTTGGTTTAGGAAAGTTTTATATATATATAAATTCTAACAGTCAAACCTAATTTTAGTATATATACTTAGAATGAAGATGGCCAGTTACAGCTTTTCCAATACAATTTTGTATCAGGCAAACTTCTCCTAAAATATTTATGGTAAAATCATGAGATAAAATAATATCAGAATCAAAGGCAATGTAACAAACCAAAAGTCCTTCAAAATGGAAGTACTGTATTTATTTTTGCATTTCAAGATTTGCTGAGTGCATGTGGTGTTCTAGGCATTGCATTGAGACCAGGAGATTCTGAGATAGCAGTTTCTACCCTCAAGGAACTCAAAGACTAGTTGATACAGACAGTCTCGTGTGATCCAAACTGGTCAGAGCTAAAACTGCTATGCGAATACCAATAAGCTAAAGAAAGGCGCTGCTGAGAAAATTAAGCACTAAAATAAGTTTGAAGGAGGAGGTTTTCTTGCCAGACAGAGAAGGACAGAAGAGAAGAGCCCCCAGTCAGAAGGAACAGCATGCACCAGGGCAGTGAGGGGTGAATCTCACTGTATCAGAAAATGCAGGACCTGGAGCCATTAAAAATAAAGTGGGGCTGGTGAAGGGCTTTGTCGTACCTGCTCAAAGAGATTGTATTTTCTAATAAGAGTGTCGGAAACACTTAAATATTTTATGCTGCTCAATTAAAAATTGAGGTAAGTGGGAAAACTTTGGATCATTTGATGAGAACCATTTTGTTTGTTTTAATTGACCTATCTCTTTGCAGATAAGTTGTATTTCGAAGATGTATCTTCTTAAGTGGACAGAGTTTTGTTCACAAAGTAGCCCCAACAATCCTTTTTTAGCAAATGCGTGTCTTCTTACCATGCTATGGAGAAGCACTTGAGCCACCACCCTCAGATAGTAGAAACACTGCATTCTTTCCCTTCAACATTTGATTAAGACTGAGGTCTTTTCTGTTTTAGAATAAATTTTGATAGCAAGCCCAGCAGGAAGCAGTAAACAAAATTCAGTAAAACTTTATGGCATTTTCTATGGCAGTATGTCGCCACCTTTATTGTCACCGCAGCCTCTACTTCCGGGAAATGCCATCTCTCCTTGTGACAGCTGGCTTTGTCATGGTAAAAAGAGAGATCCCTTACTTAACAGGAATTAATTCCTTCATGCAACTTTAATAAGGTTCAGGGGTGTATCCCCAGAGACACAGTGACAGAAAGCTTCCCTAACATAAATTGATTATTTCCCTCTAGAGTTAAAGCTCTGTTTCCTTGAGTTACTTGCTCCTTTTAGTTCAAGCTAGGATAGTAATTTGTTTTCTGAAAATGTTAGTGCTTGGTTATGTTCCTGGATCCTGTTAAGATTCTGGATTCCCATTCAAAATTCATGGCCTCAAAGTTGTGGCAAATGCATGGTAAACCAGGCACAGAAAGAGAAATATTGCATGTCCTCACTCATCTATGGGAGCTAGAAAAACGTGTCTCATGGAGGTGGAGAGTAGGATGATGATTACCAGAGGCTGGGAAGGGAGAGTTAAGGATGAAGAGATATTGATTACTGGGCACAGAAATACAGTTAGATAAAAGGAATAAGTGCCATTGTTTGATAGCATAGTAGGGTGACTATAACAATAACTTATTGTATATTTCAAAATAGCTAGAAGATTTGAAATATTTCCAACACAAATAAATGTTTGAAATAGCTGATACACTAATTATCTTGATTTGATCATTGCACACTGTATTCATATGTTAAAATATCACATGTATCCTACAAATATATATAATTATGTATCAGTAAAAAAAATGTGTCTATGCAAAGGTATTTCAATTATGGAAAAATATCTGTTTACCTTGAAAACTAGAAAAATAGTTCATCAGAAATATGTCTATTAACCTATGTGTTTCTAGTTCTTACCCTGAGGCAAACTATTTTTGCATTCATATAATTTGCTATGAAGATATTTTACTATTTTTAATCACTGTCCTATTTTTTTTTAAACATGACACTACTTACTTAATGTGGAATTAACATTTCAGACAGCTTTTTACTCATAAGGCTTTCTGTGTCATTGTGTTCTTTACATGTTCTGACCACATTAGGAAAATCCTCTCAACCCTCTTAAGCAATCTTTCTTTTTCCACATAATAATACTCTATAGCAGAATGAATACCAAAGTTAGGAGCCCTAAATTCTAGACTGAAGACTGTCATTCATGAAATAAGTGGCCTTAAATATGTCCTTCCACCTGAGTCTTATTTCCCCCATTTTACAAGTTGGGAAATAATAATACATCCCTGCCTATCTTAGCACTGTTTGCAGATCCAATAGGGACAATGTACCTGAAAGCACATTGTATAAATTTACAAACATACAAACATTTATTGAATAACATAATTGTTGATATGCCTAAAATTCAAAATTGTTCTTCAGAGACTGTGCCTTTATTTAATCCCCAATTAAAGGCCAATTCAAAGCATTTTTATTGGGAAGTGAACTAATGTAGCCCTGGTGAGTTTCACACAGGTATTAAGCTTGGACAACCTATATGAATGGATGGCTAATGTGCCCCTTTAACCATCTCATTTAGTGGCAGCCTTGTCATCTGAAATTATGATACAAGAGTTAATATAAGGTGGAACCCTTGTGAATGTAGGTAATGCAAAAATCCTGGGGTACTGATTTAAGTGTGATTCATGTGCTTTAGAACTGAAGCTTGGCAGGTAATAAAATTGACAACCTTTAATGAAGATTTCAAAGCATATTGAATTTTTCTCATATTCATTGTTTCACTTCTTAAATGTGAGGCTGAGAGATGTTGTCTCCAGAAGTTTTAGATCTGCTGAAAAGCCTGGACAAGTATTCAGTTGAATCCCTTGAGTTTCACGCCAGCAGTAGGGCAGAAATAGTTTTGGCCTGGCAATTTCAAGGCAGGTGTTACCAGTTGGTTGCCCGAACCATGGAAAAACCTCCTTCTGGCCTTTTTTAAATGCCTGACTTTGAGCAGTGTTACCTCCTGATGGGCCTGCCAGGGAGAATTAGTTTCAGAGTGCACTCACAGGAAGTAGACTGAATTAAGTTGCTGGATGAATTAGGAATGTGTACTTAAATGTTGAAGAAAGTCTGCCCAAAACAGTAATCTCGAATGAATCTTCAGTTCAGTGAAGCTGAACTACCTCTTTTTGTTTCCTGATTATGACCCATGGGTTCAGCTGCTTCTATTAGCGTTTTGTGGTTCACAATAGTAAAGTCAAGTCATAAAAAGTCCTTTATAAAATACAAAGTATTATAGCAATAAAGGCAAAATATTACATCATGTTAGTATTATGAATTAACCAAAGACTTAAAAATATACGTGTGTGTCCTGCTTTCTGAAATACGTTTTCCTCGATTTGAAGAATACAAATCTTTTAGAAAGTTAAGTGAAATTCGATTTTCTGGTGATCTTCCATGATTAAAATACCGATGTGGTCATTAGGAAAATAAATTCTCTGATGAATTTTATTATGCATTTTAAATATAAAATGAAGACTCTTCAATGGTTCTTAAGTGTTTGGGAGCCATGAAAGCTAAATGTCTCACCTAGAAAACTGAATGAAGCACATGCAACACAATTTGTTGTTTTATACTTCCATGGGGTTTCAGGTTCACTGATGGGTTCCAGGACTCTCAGATGCCCTGCAGTGCTTATCTATACTTACCCACCTGTCAGGTCTTTTTCTTTCTTTCCAATTCTCATTCCATAGCTTTCCCTTTTTCTGCAAACTTTCTCTGTAGCAAATCTGGAATGAGTTCTTGCGTACCACCCTCACAATCACTGAAGGCTAGTTTGTCTCTGGCCTATAATAATAAAGGCTTCAACCAGAAATGGCAAGAGTGAGACCTACCATTCACTAGGTGTCTACTCCAGATAAGTAGTAGTGCTTAGTGTGCTGAGTGCTTTACATGCAGTATTTGCCACTCCACATTGAAGTGTCTGATGATTTGCGTGCACTATTGTGCATCCCATTCACTCAGAGGAAGCAAAAGATCATCAGCACTTAATCTCTCTCATTCTGTTTAAGAATCCCAAACCACTGATTAAGATCCCCAAAATACTTATTCCCCTCTAGGCTCCTTCAGAATGAGGATGGCTTTAGATCAGGATGTATGTTCATTCAGATGCCTAACCTACCCCTTTCCCCCTTGGGTTTGGTTGGAGTTGGAGCGGCCTTTCAGGCTTATTTCTTCTATAGAAATTTCTATAAGAAATTACTTTTTCACCAAGCAAATGCTAAAATGTTTGAGAATAAATAAATAAGAATAAAAGAAAAGCAAAAAAAGAAATCATTTCTCTGTTTCATTGCTCTGAAATTTGGTCACTATCATGCACCTCTAACTACTATTGCCTTTCACTTTGCTCTATCCACATAGGTAACAACATTGACTCAGGAAGTTTCTCAGTTAGGTAAAGACATGAGAAATGTGATCCAGCTTCTGGAAAATGTTCTGTCACCTCAGCAACCATCACGGTTTTCCTCTCTGCACAGCACCTCTGTGTGTCCCTCCAGGGAGAGCTTACAGACTAGAATGAGCTGCAGTGCGCACCAGCCTTGCCTACATTTGCAAACAGGTGGGACTGCTTATACCCAAGCACAACTTTGTAGCAGTAATATCACCTCAGACATTTGGAGTGTGGATCCCTCCTCTGTGGGGAGCAGCCCCCAACGAACTGGAGCTCATGAGCAAAATCCTGCAGACAGTGAACTTTATCATTCTCCAAGCCTTGATTATTCTCCTTCCCACTACCAGGTTGTCCAAGAAGGTCATTTGCAATTTTTAAGGTGCATCTCTCCACATTCAGATACTACACTGACGCCTCTGCAGTCCATTTCAGCAACTCTCTCATCCTCTGTCTGCTCCTCTTCGGAAACATCTTTGCACCTAGTTCTCCCAAGCAGATCAGAGGAGGGCAGCTTCAGTCAGGGAACTGTGAGTTCCTTCAGTCTGGAAAACTTGCCAGGATCTTGGAACCAGGAAGGAATGGCAACAGCTTCTACAAAACCTTTGGAGAACTTTCCACTGGAAGTTGTCACAAGCACAGCAGAAGTGAAAGATAACAAAGCCATAAATGTATGATATTAATGCCCATGATGCAGCTGCTAATTTCAAACCTACCACTGCATGACAGCTTTAGTTTGCCTTTTTTGCCTCTGGTGGGCACAAAGACTGAGCAAAGTTGGGAATCCTGCAGAAGAGAGTGTGAAGAGCCAGGGAAAGGCAGAACCACCTTCATACTGTAGCAATTTCTAGATACTAGAAGCATAATAGAAACATTTTTCTGTACAGGTATTAAACTACTGGTCTGTTTGACCGACTTTGGTAACAATCCAAAGACCCTGAGGGTCTGAGCAGCTAGAAGTCCTAGACAAAGAATTTGTGGATGACTTTTGTCCTAGGTGGCTTTTGTGAAGTATGGCAAAGGTTTTTCATGAGTGCCTGATTGTCATTCCTGAACAATATCCATAGCACTGTTGGCCTCAGGAGTGCACAGCTCCTGCTGATCTATTTTTCTTTTTGTGAAGGCAATGGGACAATTATCACTGCATGTCATCTCCTAGACAATCAGTCAAATAGAGCTGGTGGCCAGTGGTTAGCTATTCGCACGTTATTTGCCATGTAAATGGAAACGTCTTTATTTATCAGAAAAACACAGAGGCTATTTTTATATCCTTGGTATGAAATATGTATTTAAACTATTTAAAATATTTATAAAGAAATGAATGTTTTCTTTTCATTTTGGTAAAAAAAAAAAGCTTGCTGTTTTAACAAGAAATGCACTACTGTTATGTATAGTAGATCAAAAATTATTTATTACTAAGAGGATGTAGTTTCAAAAGGAATCCCCCATTTTTTCTGCATGCAGTTTGCAACAAATGTATTCTCACACTTCTGGATTACTAAAGGAAAGTGAAGTTATATTTTGTTAACAAAATAAAAACATGGACTGAGTGTCACCTACATGAGCTTTGGCATGGGGGTAGAGAGGCTTCATCTAGGCTCTGCCAACTCATGTCAATGACCTGATTTAAGGTCACTGTGCCAGCAGAAATCTCTCTCTTCCAGGCATCATACTTTGTGGCTCAAGAACATAAAATAGGTCTGTGGACATAGGGTGACTTTGGACTCAAAGTGAGAGATATCCTTTCCCAGTGCGTTTCTTTTACAAGAGGTGGTAGACCAGTAGAAATCCCCAAATGGAGCCAAGACTTCTGAGCTATAACTTGTGGGAGTAATACCAGCTTGAAATGGGTCTGCACTTTACTTTTTTTCTTTAAGGCTCCCAACAATGCTCTATAGAGCAGTTGTTTTCATTCCTATTTTGTATAAGTTTCAGGCGAAGCCCCAGAGATTACACAGTTAGGATGCTGACACAGTCTAGAATCCATAATGCTCCCTACATCTCACACTAACAGGCAAATTCAGATGCAGGGATTGGCAATGATTTAAACACCTTCATTTAAGTTTTATTTTATGTTTTAGAAGAGTTATGGTCTAATTGTCTTGGACATTTCGGGAAGACATATTGAGTTCACAATCTGGAGTTCTCTTTATTTTCTACCACAAAGAATAAACAATCTGAGAATTGTATTATTAAAAGTATCTAAACAAACCAAGACTTCTGAGGTTGTGTGACTCTTGCATCCTGGAACTGGCTAGAGTGGCACAAAGAAGATACCTTTTTTAAGAAAAATGAACACAGGACATGTTTATAAGGCAGGTCACTCAGGACTCACTGCCTTCTACTTTCCCCCTCTCCAAAATTCAGTCTCTCCCTAAGTTAAGGGGAAAACTAAGACAAAGGCAACATTAAAGGTTTCATTTATTCATTTGCATTCTCCCTTTTGCTCTTCTTCTTATGTAATCATTTTAAGTGCAGTTCAAAAAAAGCTAATTGGTGTTGGCTCACAAGTGTCCTTCTGGCAAATTAACACTGCTATTACTAATGCTAACAGGAATAACTAGCATTCTATTTCTTGAGTACTGACTTTGTACCAGCCAACTTTTAGGAATTAATACACATTATGCTTCCTCATGTATTCATCAAACAATGCTAACAGTTACTTATTTGTTATTACTATCCCTATTTTACAAGTGAATAATTAAGACACAGATTTTTTTTAACTTACCCAGTCACATTATTTTAAATGACAGACTCATGGCTGCTCTAAGTACCCCTCTTTTTACTTTCACACCCATGCTTGTTGATCTTTGAAACTACTACTAATTACAGTTGACCACTGAACAATGAGGGGCAAGGGGGCTGGCCCCACATATAGTTAAAAATTCATATATAACTTCTGACTCTCCAAAAATTTAACTATTAATACCCTACTGTTGACTGGAAGCCTTACTGATAAACAGTTGATTAACACATATTTTGTATATGTATTGTATACTGTATACTCATAATAAAAAAGCTAGAGAAAAGAAAATCATATTAAGAAAATCATAAAGAAGAGAAAATATATTTACTATTCATTAACTGGAAGTGGATCATCATAAAGCTATTCATTGTCATAGTCTTCACGTTGAGTAGGCTGAGGAGAAGGAGGAAATGGAGGGGTCTTACTGCCTCAGAGGTGCCAGAAGCTGAAGAAAATCTGCACATGAGTGGATTATGCAATTCAAATTCAGGTTGTTCAAGGGTCAACTACAACTTTTTTCAAAATCTGTGAACAAAATATTTGAGTCGTTTTTTCAATGTAAGTAAAAAAATAGGATGAATTAGCTAAGCTTTTGTGATTTGGGGATGTTCCCGTGAATTGGCTGGAAACAAGCCCATATTTTTCTATCCAGTCACCTTCTCTGTGTTTACTCAACATCTGACTTTAGCATCCATGAGAACCAGCTCCCTGACCTGCATGCAGCTGCAGCTGGACAAAAGTGAGCAAGCACCTGGGAGGAGGGAGGGCTCCCATGCATGTCTTCCATAAGGACCTCTGCCTCATCCGAATCAGCCCCACTTTATTCCTTATCGACCCTTTCCCCCATCATTGCTCTGACAAATAGGACTCTCCCATATCCAGGGCAGCTCAGAATGATACAGTTGTGTTCCATTTTGTTTAAATATATAATATTATAGGAAGTGAGAATTCCAAATTTTCCTAGATGTTTAATTGTCTAATCATTGTAGCTATACAAATAGCAAAGGCCCTTGCCTTCATTTCAGGGATGCATTTTTGAGCCCCTCCATTTTCTTCACCTGCTTATCCTCTGCTGAAGAAAAAACCCAGAAATCCAGAGGGAACAGAAGCAGTTATTTTCTTGGTCAAGGTAATTTTCTTTAAAATCATATTGAGAATCAATATTTTTCATACAATTCTAATTAAAACCAGACAGATTATACAAAATTTCATATTAATTCAACATAAGAAGAAATTTCTGATAATTAAAACTACTTACAAATGGAGTTTATTGTTTATCCCCAATAGATAAAGTGTCTTCTCAGAGGCTGCACAAGTATTTGACAGGAATAGTTTTTCCAGAAGGGCTGTGCATTGGGTGTGAAGTTAGCAGAATGCCTACATCACAACCACATGGGATATATATTTGAAATGCAGAAAATCTAGGTTCAAGCAAGCTGCTTTGGATGGGGCCTGAAAATCTACCATTTCGTAAACTTCCTAGGTGATTCACATACACTAAAGGCTGAGAAGTATTGGTCTAGAATCTACAGAAGCACGAGTCTGAGTCCTAGCTAATGTGTATGTAAGTAGACAACTATTGAAATTCTGTTAAGGACAGCCCAGAGTCTGTAATTGTATAATAAAGAAGGCTGGTTAACTCCTAAATCAGTAATCCTCCAGCTCTAGTTTTAAAAATGTATTTCTGGGGGATCTTATTAAAAGAGGGATTTCAGGGCTCTAACTCTTAGACATTAGCTAGGTCCCCAAGTGATTCTAATGTGGATGTTCCAAGAAATAATCTCTGAAAACACTGTCCTAAGAAGTACAATAATTCCTTTTATAATGAGCTGGTTCTGTAGGAAGATGAACTATCTAGAATCAAACCAATTAAAACTGTTAAGTTTCTTTCTGTACAGTTCCTAATACATCAGTGACTTTTTTTCAAAGTAATTGGTATCTTTTCTCCAGGAGAGCTTTAAACATGCATCAATTACCTCAATGAAAAATTATTGTCTACTATGTGTCATGAAGCACTTATACCTCTTGATTTGTTGTAGATATTTGTTTTCTTGTTTCATTTAGATTTTCTAGGAGAAAAAAAGTGAAAATACCTTCTGAAGTTTCAAAAACTGAAGTTATATGATAGGAATCATATTTGTATGTGAAGCAAGATAACTATTTGGTCAGCAGATGACAGTTGCTATGGATGTCCCCTATGTGGAATGGAATTGCTAATGTCAAGATTGTGATTTTATCCATAACAATGAAAACAGCCTGCACCAAATAGTTCTTGCTAAAGCTACTTATTCTCATGGCATATATAGCTCATTTTCTAAGGTCATTTTTTTAAGACATTGCTTTTATGTCTTCTTTTTTAAGTATAAATGCTTCAAATGTAGTCTTCTCTTAGATACCATCATCTATGAAAATAGAGCTTGAGTACATGTGCAGGCACAGGCTCTATTAAAGTCTCTTCCAAAAGGCTTTCCTCTATTTATTTCACTTTATACAAAGGCAAATGGTCCAAATAAATATGAACCTGAGAAAGGAGCAAAGGAGCAGGAGTTTTAGAGGAACACAAAGGAGTGTTTGCCTCCAACCATTTTTTTTCTTGCTCTGAGACCTTGGACAAGTTATTTAAGACATCTGAGCCTCAATTTCATCATCTAAAACTTGAAGAATAAAATATATCCAATTGTCAGAGTCTTTGTGAGAATTAATGAAGTAATTTATATGAAGGCACACTCCCTGACATATAAAGAATGCTAAACAAATGTCAGTTTATCTCCCTTGGCCTTCCATCCCCTGGTTCCTCTATCTCTCCCTCCTTCCTTCATCTCCTTCTGCCCTCTCTGATTTTTTCAACTTTTCTTTCTTGGCCTCACCTGCCTCTTCCCCAACTTCTTCCTGGCTCTCCCTTTATCTCCTCCCCCTTCCATCTTCTCAGTTCTCTCTTTCCTCTTCCCTTCTCCTTTCTGTTGGCCCTTTCTCAGGCTTCCTCCTTCTCCCTTTCTCTCAGTGTTCCAGGCCACCTTCTGAAAAACAAGTTTCTCTTTAACATTTTCTCTGCTTAGGTCACAAACTAGCTTTCATAATATGTCCCTACAGTCTATTCATCACAGTGTTAACAATCAAATCAACATTTATCTGTTTAAAAAAAAAAGTTGTTAAAGGGCCACCAGAGCAGAAAAATGCACTGTTTCTGTCCCCAACCACCTTATCCCCAACCCGTGTGGCTTTTAATACGTCTATCTGAATGTCAGTGAAGTTTTATTTGTAACCCTAGAATTACAGAAAGATATAGGAAGTTTATTCACTAACACAGATATATTCTACAAACACATACCACGTTTTCCCCATAAAGTTTTTCTATAGAGATTAGCTATTGCTTCAGAAATCACACACATGTATGTCACATCCACCACCCCAGGTCACAGAAGATATGAGCACTATCAGCCAAAAGCCTCAGAACTTCGTGGCAAATGTTGTTGCCCTCTTACCCACAGATTCTCTGGCTAGAAGCTGAGCTGACGAAATGTCTGCCACTTCACACAGATGCCTTCAAAGCTTCCCTTGGTAGACCATCGTGTGAGTGGGTCCCATCAGAGGGAATCAGCTAAATGTTACTCCCTGCAGCTTGTGTCCTGAAAGAACCTATTCCTTGGGTCGTATCATTCAACAGAGCCCCAAATAAAGAGTGTAAAAGACAACGACAGCACAGTGAGGCAGAGATAGATCAGCACTTCCACACCTGTTATTGCAGGTAATTAAATAAGCTGTACATTTTAGAAAAAAAAACAGTTGGTGGGCAAAATGTGTCCAAAGGGCAAAACTATGCCATCTTGGTCTACTCCCTTTTAACTTGGGTTTTTCCCTTATGGAGATAAGAAGCTGGAAATGGGATAGAATTTGACGCTGAAGTTAAGCTTCTGGATTTTTTTTCACAGTTGGCTTGACAGAAATAGAACATACATATGTGATATATTTGAGTACAACAAAGAATAAAATAAGAGGAAGTGAGACTTAGAAGTGTGTCTGTGCTTTTTATTTTTGTAAAGAACTAATATACTAACTTGAAGGGAACATTTCATTTAAGAATTTTCTCGAAGGTAAAGAGTACCCTTTTGTTTTGGCACTTTTACTTGCAATGGTAATTTTTTTTTTAACCAATACTGACTCCTGAACTTTATGCTACTCTTGTAGTTTTATTCTTCACTATGGTTTATTTGTCCTGAGAGAGAATTATTTCTGAACTCAGCATGGGGGTCAGTATTAAATGCTGCTAAGGAAGGGGCTCAAACTCAGCTGCATCTTTCAGGGAACACAGAGCCTTCTGGGTAGCTGCAGCCACATGGCCAATATTCAGTATCTTCGGGGCCCCTCGCCATGATTGGCAATGATGTCCACAAGCCCTCAGATGGAAACACAGATTTTCAAAAGTTGCCATAGTATCTTACTGACTAAAATAAGTTGTAAGAGTTCCTCCTGCTCTAATCAGACAACCTGTGGAATCAAATCAAATTTTCAACTTTGGATTCTAGTACCCCAAAGGTACTTGCACCCTGGGCCTAGATCACTTAGCATATCTCTTGTTAACTTACACAAAAACCACATCTACAGAAAAGGGGTAAAGAAGACAACATTTCTGACCCTTGGTTCCCAAGGTGCAGTTTGTGGGACAAGAGCAGCAGCTTCATCTGGAAACTTGTTAAAAATACAAAATCTTAGACCCAGTCTCAGAGCAGTGAATCAGAATCTATATTCTGACAAGATTTTCAGGTAATTTGTGCACATGTCAGTCTTAGAAATACCCAAACATTGGTTCTTGACTCTGGCTACCCACTGGAATTACCTATGTCACTTTTAAAAAACAGATTCCTGGCCCCAACCAAAAAAGAGTCTGATTTAGTTTGTGTGGGTAATACTTAAGTATTGGTAATGTTTACAGTACTTCAGTATACACCTAGGGTTGGAAAAAACACTGCTCTAGAACAGTTTTCAAAAACCAGCAGCGACCAGCATTACCAGGAACTTGTTAGACATGCAAATTCACACTGAACCCCAGACATACTGAATCAGAAACTCTGGAGGTAGGGCTCAGCAATGTACGGTGCTTCTGATACCAGCTAAACTTTGAGAACGACTCCTCTAGTCTAGATGACAAAGGACACAGCATGAGCTGAAGTAGAGTTTAAGCAGGAAGGAATGTGCCTATAGTTATAAGGTGTACACAAAAATGTATGTCAGTATCAACCCTTCCTCCTAAAAACTCATCTTCTTTCCACTTTAAATACTCCTTTATTTGTCCATACTGTAGATGGACATTATTACTTTCTGATTAGAATAGGCTCCCCGTAATGCCAACTATTCTATTATTTCTAGTTTAGCTTACAGATATCACTGTGAAGGATTTTATTCCTAGGGTAGCATTCATTGGCATATCTCAGTTTTAATAGTCTGAGCTTGGAAAAATATTAATTGTTGGTTACAACAGCAGATCACAGTTGTAGGTCTTGTGAACCATGAGCTGAGATGGAAGTTCCTTCCTCAAAACTACAGACAGTGTGTCCCATGAAAAAACAACCTAATGTTTTTCCCAATTTTAATTAAAGATGGTGGTTGTGTTCAGAAATCAGAACTTTATATTACAACACAAAACCAGCTCCATATATAAGCCATAAGAGCAGCACTGTGCTGTTGTAACCACATTCATAAAAAATAACGAATATTCTACTATCTGACTGTGAAGAGATGGTTTCTACTGACAATAAAATATCATTTACAAAATGAGAAAATAAAGTTTTCTGTTATTAGAAACTGTTTCTTTATTTTAATGCTGCTGCCTAAGTGGCTGATGTGGCAATCCTTTACAGAGTTTCACTTTTAAACAAATTGAATTTATTTTTATATGTTCAGTACCTATACTCTAGGGTTTATGCACTTAGACTAGAATAATGGGTCTGCATTGATCTAACTCCAGTTAAAACTGTCTTTATAAAGACATTTGCTGAAGTAAATATAAAGAACGAGACTTTGGCTGAGATGAAACGAGTTCTTTACTGCTTATTTGGCTTTGAACAAAAATTCTCAGACTCTTCATTCACTTATCTCCGAGACTGAGGTATTTTCATATGAGTCCTCCTGGAAGCATATCCTGATATAAAATTTTTGGTGAAACAGTTTATTTAGAGGATGAATTCAGGAAATACTGATTAGGAAATGGGGAAATGAGACTGAAAGAAAGAAGCCAGGAAGCGGTATATTACTGAGTAGGTAATCGTTGTGAGCAACTGAGGTTCAGTCACCCTAAGGAGCTCCAGATGACATTACAGAACATGACTTAGGAGTTGCATGGCCTAACAAGGAAGAAGCTGGATTATTCATCCTCCGAGTCCCATCTGTGAATGGCTAAAGTCTGTACCCAGAGATGTTAACTACACAATTGGCCCAACCCCATGCAAATATAAAGATAAAGCGTTAGCAGAGAGTCCCAAGAGTTTGCAGTAGAATGCCTTAGGCAGAGCCTGGAACCGTAAATGCACAGTGGATATGAGAAAAGCTCAAAAAGTATCTGCTACATGAGGTATGTATGTATCAGGTCCAGTCAAAAGGCAGAAACCACACGTAATTTGAACAGGAAATGTTTAATATAAATAATTATTTATGGAAGATGGGTTTCTAAGAAAAGATGAAAGAACATCCTGTGGTGGGGCGATGTTACCCAAGGAGGGAATCAATCTGGAAGGTTTCCAAGGCTAGGATAGACTTTTTGAAAAAGAGGTAGACATTAGCTCAGTGAGAGAATTGCTGGGTTGCCTGGATCAGAAATGGTCCATTGTCACTGGACTGAGATCAGAGGGAAATTCGTGCTGGGCAAACAGCAAATCCATGCAGAGGTTCAAATGGACCAAGCTGGTGTGAGAAACGGCTCTGGTGTCTGACACACTACTGGTCACTCTACCACAGGAGCCAACCAAGCAGCAGGACACAGAACCCACGAAAAGAGCCCTTTCCTCTGCAGTGTCTCTCCAGCACCCTCTACTGACAAAGAGGAAATATTTACAAGATCCAGTTCAGTATCACAAGCAGAGCAATGAAGGGTAGATTTTGAGGTGAAAAGCAATACTCTAACCACTGACACAGGAAATACTATTTACATTAAGATCACTCGATATGAAGTAAATAGAATAGCATGTATTAAAATTACTTTTTAAAACCATAAAGTTCTCTGTGTTAGTCTGTTTAGTGTTTCTGTAACAAAATACCTGAAGCTGAGTAATTTGTAAAGAAAATAAGTCCAGCTTGTGCTTCTGCAAGCGGGAAAATAAAGCAGCATGGAAATGGCATTCTCTCAGCTTCTGGTGGAGGTTTTCCTGCTGCCTCATAACACGGGAGAAGGTCAAAGGGGAAGCAGACATGTGCAAATAAGCATAACCTAAGGGCAGGCACATCCTGGCTTTATAACAACCCTCTCTGTAGAAACTAAAGTATTCCCATGAGAATGAATCTGAATCCCATCTTGCCTGAGTGAGAACTCACCAAGCCATTCATAAGGGATCCATCCCCCAACCCAAACACTTCCCACTAGGCCCCACCTCCAACACCAACATACTGGGAACCAAAAATTTCAGCCTAAGTTTTGGTGGGGACAAATTCAAGCCATATCCAAACCATAGCATTCTCCTTGATATGCTTGGTGTGCAAGTAATTGCAGTTTTAGAAGACATTACTTTTAATGTCTAAAAACTCAATTACTTTTGCACTAACTTGATAGTATTTTTAAATGAGTGTTTGTATGCAAAAACATAATCAATTACTATTTATAACAAAACTATGTTTTCCACTAACATGGTTATTACATTTTTAAAACTATCTTTAGCATATGAGCTTTTAAACAAGGTTGTCTTCTCTGTAAAAATGTCATAAATTGACTCTCGTGTCCATATACATTTTTCATGGCCTAAGATTCCTTTTATGGGGATCAAGTCTTTCTTCTACAGTTAATGACAAGTGCAATATATTTATTTTACTCCACAGAATACAAAGGCTCTAGCATATTTTTATTTCTTTTACAGAAAATTTTGATGGGCAATAGAAAAAGTGAGGAATATGGCCTATGTACAAAGTGAAAAAGCTATTCCTGGGCAGTTAGACTGTCCTTGCTCTTCTCCCTCAAAACCCTTTAGGAAACCACATCTCTTTCTCTCACCCTGGTCAGCACAGAGCCAGATCAGTGCAAGAAAAAACAGAGATGAAATCCTCTAATTTATCACACTCTTCTCTCTCATTCTCTTTACTAGCAATATGAATGTCAATTAAAATATCTCCTTGAGATGTCTTTATCACATACTATCCAATTAATTAACCTTTCCTCTAAACAAATTAATCTCTTGACCCATCAATGTGCTTCTGGCTATTAATTTATTGTTTCCTTTCAATTACCATTGATGTTCATAGTCACTTATAACTCTTAGAAATAGAAAACCAATCTGTCGTAGGGTCTGCTGATAGATCAGAACGTCCTTTTTTCTCCCTTCTCCTTATTTTATGAAGTTTCAAAAGCTATCAAAGGGATGTAATAGTACAGCATATCACACAGGGACAGAAACCAAAACACAAGAGGTGACCATGGATAGAAACACAGTTTCTGTTTTGAGAGTTAGGGATGTGTCAAACTAATTGGCATTTTAAAGGGAACTGCAACACAAGGTCAAAGATGCCTAGATAAACATTGGTCAAGTTCATCATGGAGGTGATGTATGGGATGAATTACATTCAACCAGGTGGTTTCTGAAACGTTTTCTGGCTAGAGATGCTCCAGTCATTGGGAAACGGAGAGAGAGGCAAGTCTAAGAAAAACTTTCATGTATCACTTGGACTTTAGTCAGATGTAACTAAAATTAAAACTGATAGTTCATACAATCACAGAAGGTGATAGGTCTCAAAAGTGAGAAGTCATTTGGATAGTAAATAGCCAAGTAGCTCATGCTCCAACTCGTGAAGCTAAAAGAAACCCAGCGTCTAGAACTAACGAGAAAAGTTGAATCCCTACTTCCTTCTGATACTAGAACTGATTCCAGATCAGTTACTTCGCCTGACTCTTTCTGGTGTTAAACAGAGGGGCTGTGGAAGAGACAGCAGGAAGATATAAGATGAACAGAGATGAAAAGTAGTATATATTACTTGAGAAGTATGCCCACCTCACGTACCCAGGATGTCCACAGCTCTGGGGAGATGTGAGCTGAACCATCGGGGTTTGTGGGAAAGGGCCTCCATGTTGGGGTTCAGTGCTCTTCCTCCATGATCTTCCATATTTTACCTTTTCCTCTTCATTTCAAAATAGGAGGATGTTTATTGACAATCTACTATATGCTGGGTACTTTAAATATGTGGTCTCATTTAATCTTCCCAACAACTCCAGAAAATATGCTTTGTTATCCCTTTGTCATGAATGAGAAAGCAGAGGCTGAGAAACTATGCAATTTTCTGCAGCAAATAGGAAGCACAGTGCCTTTAGATTCCAAAAACCATTCTGCGCAACTCCACGGTGTCGCTAGATCCCTCTCAGACTCTCCTGGATGTAAGTGCATACTCTACCCTGCCCTGAACCCAAACTTTGTAAACAAATCTTTAGAAAGCACATACACTTGCAAAGTGCCTTAAAAATGTGAATGCTTTTATTTGAGTCCCCTGATACTCCTGTTATACTGTCAGAGCATAATATATGAGGCTTATTCTATAGAGGAGGATATTGAGGTAAGATTAAACAGAGTCTAAACTGGAAAGACATAAAAATAGCTAATATTTAATGGGTACTTATAAAATAATAAGCACTATACTCAAAGCTTTAGATATCAATTCTTTGTTCTAACAATAATTCTGTCAGTAGTTACTGCTATTATATTCATTTCATAGCTGAGGAAACTGAGGATAAAATAAGTTAAATAATATATTCAAAGCCATACTCCTAGTAAGTAGCCGAGTTTGAATTCCAGCCCAAGAGACTAAGACTCTTGCTCTTAGTCCTGTACTGTATTCTAGTTTTGTGCTTATCTATTGCTTATGTGCCTCTTTAAGTTATAAGGCTTTCCAAGATGGCCAGAGTCTTTCAATAGACTTCTAACCCCCACCCCTACCCTGCCACACCCACAACCACCAGGACAGAGGCTGATGCAAAACGGCTACTGAGAAAATGTGACTGATAGGCCATATAAACTGGAAAATGACCATTATTTATATGAGGATTAATAAAAGACTGGCCATTGTAAAGCTTCCCATAACACAATAAAGATTTAAAGTAAATAATTAAAATGTACTCTAATTGACCACTCCAAAAGATCTACTTTTGTGCTTCCAGATCTTCCACCAACTGCACAGCAAATGCAGAATAAAAATCTGTGCAATATCTGTGTTTCAAACTGGTACCCAGAGACAAAGCAGAATCTCTACTTAGCATCTGTTTAACCATATTAACCCCTTTCCTTAATATAGCCCTCTTTCAAGAAGCTTCTGAGCATTTGTATACCTTAGAATGTGGATCATCTAGCAAATAAATAACCTGAATATATAGCATTACTATCCTTATTTTTCAAAAAATTTGAAGTCAAAGGAAATGGCATCTTTTCTTAAAGCTCAAGGTCGCTGAATGTTTAAAGTCAATAGCTCAGACTATTGACTGCTGGTGGTAAATAGAACGAAAATACACACAAAGGGCTCTATTCCTCTGTCTAAGCCAAAATGGCAAGGCATTCACAAACATTCAAGACAGGCAGACCCCTTTCTCTTCAGTCTCTCATTAAAGCAGGCACAGGTTAAATGTGACTCTTGTTGTCACCACTTGAACTATTTCTGGTTTAAACATAAATTTTTTATTGAGGCCACAAATTCTTAGGTTTGCCACTGAAGCTTTTAGAACCAAACCCTTGTTATTTATAAAGCTAGAGACTAAACAAAAAATTCCTCTGCCCTCCTTTGCCACCCCTCCTCCCATTCCTTCCTTGTTGCCCTCTTCCCCTCCTCTCTTCAATTCATGCCTATACTTGAAGTTGAAATATCAACACAAGGGAGTTGGCTTAAATGTGAGATAAAATATTTCCATCATCTACTCAAGAGATGTCTGCAAAATATCAAGGTTGTTGACCCACATGGAATGTAAATATATTCTAAAAACCATATGTCAAGGGACCTTGGCTTACATTATTCACTTGGGTCTGCTCAGAAGTAGGCTACTGAAAGAGAGGGCTATATCAGACACCACAGTAAGAGCAAAGGTGTAGTGTGATTGCTTTTTTATTGCTCTGAATAAAATCAGAAGGGGTGATTCACTTGCTGTTATCCATTTATTGAGAAACACACAGCTCAATTTTTCATTTACGGGGTGGGTATTTGGCAGAGGGGGCTTCAGATTTCTAAGTAATTGTCTGCATTAGTTTCAACAGTCATGACTTCTCTCTTCGTAACAACAGTTGTAGATAGCGAATGCGATAAGCAGCTTCTGGCGTGACCCAAGTGATCCTTACTTCCTGGTGTTCACACTCTTGTGAAATCCTCTCCCCTGAGTGTAGACTGAACCCAATGACTTTCTTCTAATATATACAATATTGCAAATATAATGTGACATCACTTCCTTTATTAGGTAACAAAAGACTGTGACTTCTCTGTTGCTGGTATTTTCTCTCTCAGGTTCTTCTCAGTTACTTACTGTCATAGAAAGCACCACAAGGCAAGGGACTAAGGACAGTCTCTGGCCAACGTTTAATAAGGAACTGAGGCCATCATCCCAACTGATGGAAGAAAATGGAATTTCATCAACAACCACTGAGTAAGCTTGGGATTGATCCTGTTCCAGTTGGCCCTCGAGTTGAACCTTGAAGCCACTGACTATATATTTTTTTTTAATTTTTAAGACTGATACATAAAGCTATACATATTTATGGTATTCAACATGTTTTGAAATATGTACACATTGGAGAACGGTTAATTAACATATGTATTACCTCAATACTTTTATTTGTGGTGAGGACACTTGAAATCTACTCTATTAACAAATTTCAAGATTATAATACATTGTTATTAACTATAGTCACATGCTTTACAACAAAGTCCCTGCTAATATCTTAATGGCAGCTTGTGAGACCCTGACAGAGGATCTAGTCAAGCTGTACTCAAATTCCAGACCCACACAATCTGTAAAATAATGTTGTTTTATGCTGCTAAATTTCAATATAATTTGTTACACAGCAAGTAGATAACTAATACAATAAGAATGGTGGGGGTATGCCCTTAAATTGAGCAGAAACCAAAACATCCCTTATCAGCATAAAAGTACCACAAAACAAAAACAAGGAAAAAAGAAAAAAGAACCCTTTATTGGAACAGGATTGCTTGGTGAGCATGACATAGGTAAAAAGGAATACAGTGGCCTTAATAGATATTTCATCCAGAGTTGAACAGCTAAGAAAAGACTAAAAAGCAATGTTCTCTTCTATGGACAGGACTGGAAAACATTTGTTTTGTTTTTTTGTTTTTTTGCCCATTTCAGCCAGATCATCCTATCACAATATAATTGACTAGGTTTCTATTTCCTACGGTTATCTCTCAGTATCGGCAACCCTCCAACCATGCTGATTGGTTTGCATGGTTTTCAAGCCTCTTGCAAATGGCTCCACTGTCCATCTTACACTGATTATTACTAGTTTCCATCTCATTTTTATCCCAGCAACTACAGTATTATCATCTCCACTTTATTTATAAAGAAGTCTGAGAGAGGTCATATGACATGCGAGAGGAAGAACCAACAATAGAATCCAGTACCAAGGGATCTTCCCTTGGATCACTCACATTCTCAACACCATTTCTTCTCAATTCTTTGTAGAAATATAAAATAAATTTCAAGACATCCATTGAGTTGTGCTCATAGCTCCTACCAATTTCTGCACTAACATCTTGTACCTAATACTAATCTCTTCTCTTCCTGGGTTTACAGTTGCTGACCCACCAGAAATTCCTTTTGGTCTCTTACCCTAGAATGCTAACATCTCAGAACCCAGTACCTTAGAATCTTTCCCAAACATTCCTTGCTGCCTTTTGAAAAGCTTAGAAAGGCATGGATTTTGAAGTTTAACATACCTGGGTTCCAATTCTAGTTCTATGAATCAGTATGATACCTGCTGTATGTCATAAACGACTTTTATAATGTGGCAGTTTCTTTTATACTCAGTTTTTCAAAGGTTTTTTATCATGAAGGATGTTGAATTTTATCAAGTGCTTTTTCAGCATCCATTGAAACAATAATATGATTTTGTCCTCTATTCCATTGATATGATGTATCACACATTGAAAGATCCACATATTTTGAAACATCCTTGTGTCTCTGGGATAAATCCCATTTGGTCATGATGAATGATCTGTTTAATGTATCATTTAATTCAGTTTCTTACTATTTTGTTGAGGATTTTTGCATGAATATTCATCAAAGATATTGCCCCGTAGTTTCCTTTTGTGATGTGTTTTTGTCTGGTTTCGGTATAAGGGTAATACTGACCTCATAAAATGTGTTCAGAAGTACTCCCTCCTCCATTTCTCAGAATAGCTTGGCAGGATCTTACTCTTTCACCCAAGCTGGAGTGCAGTGGTGCAATCTGGCTCACTGCAACCTTTAACTCCCTGTCTCAAGCAATCTCCCCACCCAACCCTCATTAGGATCTAGGACAACAGGCATGTACCACTGTGCCCAACTAATTTTTGTACTTTTTGTACAGATAGGGTCTTGCCATGTTGCCTAGACTGGTCTCAAACTTCTGGGCTCAAGTGATTCTCCGGCATCAGCCTCTCAAATTTCTGGGATTACAGACAAGTTATTTAAAGGTTTGGTAGAATTCAGCAGTGAGGCCATTGGGTCTCAGGCACTTATTTACTGGGACACTTTTTATGACAATTTTGATCTTATTACTTGTTATTGGTCTGTTAAGGTTTTGGATGTCTTCACGGTTTAAACTTGGTAGGTTGTGTCTAGGAATTAATTTTCTCTAGACTTTCCAATTTATTGTCATATAGCTGCTCACTTACGACCCTTTGAATTTGTGGTATCAGTTGTAATGTCTCTTTATTCATTTCTCATTTTATTTATTTGAGTCTTCTCCCTTTTTTTTCTTTACCTGTCTGGCTAAAGATTTGTCAATTTTGTTTGTCTTTTGAAAAAAACAGCTTTTGTTTCATTAATCTTTTGCATATTTTATTTCAAATTCATTCATTTGTGCTCTAATCCTTATTATTTCTTTGTTCTACTAATTTTGGGTTTAGTTTGTTCTTGCTTTTCTAGTTCTTTAAGAATCATTAAATTATTTGATGTTTTTTCTCTTTTTAAACATAGGCACTTATAGCTATAAACTTCTGAGTACTGCTTTTGCTATATCCCATAGGTTTTGGTATGTTGTGTTTCCATTATCATTTGTTTCAAGAAATTTTTCAGTTTCCTTATTTTCTTCATTAATCCACTGATCATTCAGATACAATATTTAATTTCCAGGTGTTTCTATATTTTATATTTTCTAAAATTCTTGTTATTGATTTCTAGTCTTATTCCACTGTGGTCAGAGAAGATGCTTGATATTATTTCACTTCTTTAAAATGTTTTAAGACTTGTTTTGTGACCTAACATATGGTCTATCCTTAGAATGATCCATGTACTGAGAAAAATGTATATTTTGCAGCCACTAGATGAAATGTTCTATAAATATTATTAGGTCCATTTGGTCTAGAGTACCAGTTAAGTCTGGTGTGTCTTTGTTGATTTTCTATCTGGGAGATGTATCCAATGTGAAAGTAAAATCTTTAAGTCTCCAGCTATTATTGTATTGAGGTCTCTTTCTTTAGCTCTAATGATATTTCCTTTATATATCTGAGTGCTACACTGTTGGTTACACATAGATTTACAACCATTATAACCTCTTGTTGAATTAACCCCTTTATCATTATACAATGATCTTTTTTGTCTCTTCTTACAGTTTTTGTCTTATTCCTGATCTTATTCGGTTTCCATTGGCATGGACTATCTTTTTTAATATCTTATTTTCAGTCTATGTGTATCTTTATAGGAAAAGTGTATTTCTTGTAGGCAACAGATCATTGAGTCTTGTTTTTTCATCCATTCAGTCACTTTATGTCTTTTTATTAGTGAGTTTATTCCATTTAAATTCAATGTTACTATTGACAAGTAGAGACCTACTCCTGCCTCTTTTCTGGTTGTTTTGCGGTCTTCTCTCACTTCTTTCTTCCTATCTTTCTTTTCGTGAAAGTGGTTTTCTCTGCTGGTATGCTTTAATTTCTTTCTTTTTATTTTTTGTGCATCCATTGTATGTTCTTTTATTTAAGGCCTTGAAAATACTCTTATAACCTATTATTTTACATTGATGACAACACTGATTATATAAACAAACATGTAAAAAGAAAACAAACTCTACATATTAACTTTGTCTCTTTTTTTAACTTTTTGTTTCTCTTTACATCTTATTTTTCTATGTCTTGAAAAGTTGTTGTAGTTATATTTTTGATTGGTTCATCATTTAGTCATTCTACTGAAGATAAAAGTATTATATACACTACAATTACAGTGTTACATAATTTTGTGTTTTTCTGTGTGTTTCCTATTACCATGGAATTCTGTACCTTCAGATGGTTTCTTCATGCTTATTAACGTCCTTTTATTTCAAATTGAAGAACTCTGTTTTGCATTTCTTTTAAGATAGGTCTATTGTTAATAAAAATCCTTCAGCTTTTGTTTGTCTGGGAAAGTCTTTATTTATCCTTCATGCTTGAAAAATGTTTTCACCAGATATACTGTTTTTAGGGTAAAGGGTTTTTTCTCCTTTGGCTTGTTCAATATCTCATGCACTTTGTCATTCAATTCTTTTCTGGCCTGTAAGATTTCCACGGAAAACTCTGCTCCCAGATGTACTGGAGCTTCATTGTTTGTTATTTGTTGTGTTTTTCTTGCTGCTTTTAGGATCTTTTCTTTATCCTTTACTTTGGGAATTTGACTATTAAATGCCTTGAGGTAGTCATCTTTGGGTTAAATCTGCTTCATGTTCTATAACCTTCTTGTACTTGAATACTGATATCTTTCTCTAAGTTCGGAAAGTTCTCCGATATTATTCCTTTGAATAAACTTTTTACTTCTATTTCTTTTTCTGCATTCTCTTTATAACCAATGACTCTTAGATGATTTGTCCTTTTGAAACTATTCTCTAGATATTGTAGGGATGCTTCCTTTTTCTTTTGTCTCCTCTGATCATGTATTTTCAAATAGCCTGCCTTTAAGCTCATTAATTCTTTCAGTGGATCAGACCTAAAGCCAGCAAAACACTGGGTCTTGCCCAAAGGCCATTTGATCAATTCTGCCATTAGGAGACTCCGATGCATTCTTCAGTATGTCAATTACATTTTGCAACTCTAAAATTTCTGCTTCTCAAATTATTTCAATATTTTTCTTAAATTTATCTAATAGAATTCAGAATTCTTTCTCTGTGTTATCTTGAATTTCTTTCAGCTTTCTGTCTGAAAGGTCACATGTCTCTATTTGTCCAGGATTGGTCCCTAGTGCCTTGGTGAGATAAATTTTTTTGTTTTCTTTTTTGATGGTCTTGATGGTTGTAGATGTTCACTGGTGTCTGGGCACAGAAGAGTTAGGTACTTGCTATAGTCTTCATAGTCTGGGTTTGTTTGTACTCATCCTTTCTGGGAAGGTTTTCCCTAGTATTCAAAAGAACTTGGGCCTCAGGCCCAATAATTCTTTGGTTTTTGCGGACTTGTAAAAGTACTGCTTTGGTGGTCTTGAATAAGATCCAGAAGAATTCTGTGAATTACCAGGCAGAGACTCTTTTTCTAACTTACTTTATCCCAGACTGAGTCTGTTTCTTTACTGAGCCACCTGAAACTGGGGGTGTGGTGATGCAAGCACCCCTGTGGCCACCACCACTGGGACTGTGCTGGATCAGACCTAAAGCCAGCACAACAGCAAGTCTTGCCCAAGGCCCACTGTAACCACTAGCTAGCTACCCAAAATGTTCACTCAAGGACCTGAGGCTGTACAAATGGTAGGTGGCAAGGCCAGCCAGGTTTATATTCTTCTCTTTAGGGAAGCAAGTTTCCTCAAGCCCCAAGGAGGTCCACAGATGCTGTATGAGAACCAAGGATTACAGTCCAAAACCTTAGTAATTTACCCGATATGCTATTCTATTGAGTGCTGTGGCTATGCTGGCACTCAAACCACAACACAAAGTCATTCCTACTCTTCCCTCCCCTTTATACCTCTCCCTGTAGCCACCATCACCAGCAGCCTATGGAGGGTTCTGCTAGGCCACCGCTGATGTTCACTTAAAGCCTAAGGTCTTTTCCATCAGCTTGTAGTAAATGCTGCCAGGCCTGGGACTCATCCTCCAGGGCAGTATGCTCCACTCTGGCTCAGGGCAGGCAGATCCAGAAATGCTGCCCAAAAGCCTAGGCCTGTACTCAAGGACCCCAAGTGCCTGCATGTTTTTCTACCCTACCATGTCCATGCTGATACCTACAGTGCAAAACAAAGTCTTCTTTACTTTTCCCTCTGCTTTTCTCAAACAAGAGTCTTTCACCATAGCCACCATAGCCGAGAATGTGTTGGGTCACACCTGATGCCAGCACATCTCAGAGCCCAAGTCTCATGGCATATTACCTGTATTTTTCTGCTAGTTATTCAAGGTCCAAGGGTTCTTTAGTCAGTGGGTGATGAATCCTTGGTCCTTTATGGAAATGGGTTCCCTTTTAGCTCAGGATATGTCTAGATGTGTCATCTGTCATCTAGCAGCTATGGCCTGGAATGAGGACTCACAACTCTACCTAGTGCCCTATCCTACTGTGGCTGAGCTGGTATCCAAGATGCAAAACAAAGTTCTCTCTATTCTTTGTTCTCCTCTCCTCAAGCAGAAGGAAGGAGCCACTTTCATTGCTGTAAGCTGCCACTGCCTGGAGTTGGGGGAAGGAATGGTACAAGCACTACCACAGCCACCACATCTAGTGCTTCTCTAGGTCATGTGCCACCCAGATCCACTAGGTCTAAGCCCAGCCCTGCACTAAGAGTTGTGCTGTATCCTAGAATTTGTTATGCTGTGTCTAGAAATTGTGTCCTAGCCAGACTTTCAAGTTTACCTAGGCCCCCAAAGCACGTTAGCCCACGGTGGCAAGGCTTGCCAAGAAACTCAAGTTCCAATGACTGTCATGGTCTATTCCCCTCTAGCTAAAGCTGGTCCAAATGCTACCTCTGTGTGCAGGAGCTGACTGAATCCAGCATGGTTTTTGTTCTCTGCTATGACAAGGCAGCACTGAATTCAACAGAAAGTCCCCCAGTCACTGAGCATTCCCTCATTCAAGTTCACAGACTCTCCGTGCCACTCAGCCATTGCCTCTAAAGTTAAAACTAAGTACTGTGATTGCTCACCTGATTTTTGGTCCTTATGACAGTGCTTTTCTATGTGGAGATAGTTGCTAAAATTTGATGCTCCTGCAGGGGCAACAAATAATGTAGGTTTCTATTCTACCATCTTGCTCTATTCTGAGTATGTTTTCTTAAATGCTTAAAACTTATGAATTCCTTCAGTGGTTGGTTTCTCCTGTCATGTTTCTTTGTTGGTGTTACAGTATCATTTAGCATCATCATTAAATACCACTACACAATACGTTAGATATTCGATATAGCTTCAAGGCTGCTGTGGCAGTGGCACAGCTGGTGATGGTGATATTAAACCCCTAGTTAATGTGAATGTTGGCCCTCAAGTGATCTGCTATCCATTCCATGAGCTCCTCCACCTTTAGGAAGTAGAAGTGCTGCATCCCCTGAAAACATCCCAAAATTATGTCCAAAGATGATTGTGAATCAGATATTCTGTGATAAACTTTATTTCTTGATGTGTGCCCTCTTCTGAGTTCATTCCTCCTTGCTGAGATTTCATGTTGTGTAGAATCAGACAGACTCTTCCCAGGCCTCCTCTGTTACCAGTCTTTCTATTTCAGGCCATGTGATAATAAAACTATGTTTATTTCCAAAAAGAAAAAAACTGTGCTTGTCTTTACTTTTCTTCTTAGTTCCTGCTTCTTTTCTGTACTGAGGAAAAACAGCTTCTAGATTTTATATGAAACTGCACTCTGATCTGAAGTTCAAACATCTTGGCTGAGAGTGGTGGCTAACACCTGTAATTCCAGCATTTTGGGAGGATGAAGTGAGAGGATTGCTTGAGCACAGGAGTTCAAGACAGCCTGGGCAGAATAGCAAGAACCTATCTTTACAAAAAAAAATTTTTAATTAGCCAGTCATGGTCATATATTCCTGTAGTTGAGCAGCTACTTGAGAGACTAAGGCAGAAGGATCACTCAAGCCCCAGAGATTGAGGCTGTAGTGAGCTATGATCGTGCCAGTACACTCCAGCCAGGGCAACAGAGCAAGACCCTGTATCCAGAAGAATTTTAAAAGTTCAAGTATCTTTTCACTTTATTAATGCCTTTGGGCTGGGACACTTAACAGTTGCCAGGCTTACTTGAGAATCAGAGAGGAAGAGAGGAGCCTGGTAAGAAGCCTGTTAGTGATTTACTGCCCTACGGACAGGTTTATAGCCCTACCCAGGACAAACTTTCATCCTTATCTTCAAGATCTCCAGATCCCTTTTCAATGATTTCTTAACCAGGTGGCACAGATTTATTTCTTAAGTGAAGTACAAAGTTTTAAGCTTTAATGCTTTTCTTAAGGGATGTAAGAACTGCTGAAATGTCCTCTTAAGTTTAGATATCAAACAGCAGATACTATAATCCTTTATTATCTTCTTCATAAAATTATCATTTTTCACAACCTGGGTGCAGACTAAATTCTACTACAATTTCAATATGAAACTGGAAACTTTAGTAAGATACATCTAGCAAATTCAGCTTTCAGGTCCCAGCTCAAATGTCACCACTTATAATCTTATAACACTGAGTTTTTTTCATAGGATTTAAATTAAAAATGTAACTATTTTATCAATCAATGTCTCTTTTCTCATCACACTGTAAACTCTTTGAGAGCAGGTACTTTGTCTACTTTCCTCACCATTATATCCATAAAGAACACAGAAATTACTAAACAGTTGTATGTTCAACCAAGTGAATGAATAAGGGAATTAATGCATGAATGAATAAAAAGCAGGGATCAGACATTTTGTATCATAGGAACTCTGTCAAGATTCAGAAATTTTGTTGACACCAAATCAATCTCTAAATTGTGTTCTCTATATATGCCATATATTTACCACTTTGTCAGATAATCTATCTTCCAGTAGAACTCAAAGTTAACTTTGAATTCTACAAGGCCACCTGAAATCTGTATGGACCTGCTATGCTAGGTGAAGGAGATCCCACCTCTAGTTTCCTCTGACTCTCCAGGTTCTGACTCAGCAGAATGGACTAAAAGACCATTATCAATATTGAGAACTTCTAGGCTTCCTATCTAAAGAGCTTGAAATGAACTCTAAAGAGCTTGAAACATAGAACACCGTGTTTGATGTACCTAGAATCAAAGTTTCCCCAAAATCTGAAAGCAGTTTTGGATCAAGCATTCAGCTATAGTCAAACACAAAGGATAAAGGAAATGCGGAAAGAGGTGGGAAATTAAAGGAAAAAGGCAACAGAAGCAAGCATTGATTTTTTTGACACAACCATTTGAAATTAGAAAAATAATGACAATAAGGTATGTACTTACACAATTAGCACAGAATTATAGCATATTTCTCAAACTCTATATTTTTAATATTGATCAATAGAGTATTGAGACAGTTGTATTAACCCTCACAGTCTGATATGTTACTATTGGGAACATAGAAAGATACCTGGTGTTTATATTTAATATAAGTTTCTATCTTTTATCTGTTAGGGGAAATTGACTAAGAGCACTGTGATTTAGAATACCTCAAAACTTCTTAGCTGTAGCTCAGTATGCAGATATAATAATGGTGGGAATGAAAATTCCCCACACTGGGAATTCTGGCTTTATTCCTATTAAATCCTCTGCACAGAGGTTGAGACAGAGGTCTTGGGAACCACATCTTTTACTTTCCCCCTTCTATCCTGTTCCCATTTCTGTGACTGAGTTTCATTTCTCAGTTTTATTTCTGCTCTGAGTTTTCTTTTCTCCGAGAATCAAATGATCAGATGTAAATGGCACCTGTAGCCACAGCAGCTAAAATATCCAGTTCTACCTTCCCTTTCTCAAAGGGACCTTAATGTATTCAGTATTTTTCTCTGGGTTAGAACAAAAGTTAGGAGCTAAGCTAGAATTAACCTCAGATATTCTCACAACCACTAAGATACCGCATATGTGTGAATTAATTGACTGTTGATATTCAAAATCAGTGTAAAATCACCTGTGGCATGAAAAAAAGAAACAAGCATACGATTGATTGATGGTTCCATATTAACACCATCTGTCTAGGGGCTCTTTTAAAGTTCTATGGCAAGAGATAACAAAGTACACTAATGGAGCCTGAATTTTCTCTGGCTTAGAAAGTTGGTTACATTTCAAGTTAGGCTCACGATTGATTCCCTGCAGTTTAATTTAGCAAGCAATACCCCCCACATTAAGATTTGTTCTCCCTCCGATTGAATCAGATAATTACTTGCTTATACTTCCAAGCTCTCACACCCCTTCCAATTTCTTTTGTTTTCTCAATGGAACTGTCTGCTTGGTTAGTTGAAAGGATTAAATCCTAACTGAAAGAGAAGCAGGAGTCTTTGAAGTGGCTCTTCTATCTCTATTATAGAAACAGGAAAGGCAGGAAGTCCTACAAAAACTGTCACCACATTTATTGCTAAGTTTGTTCATGTCTGCACATTTTAAGGCATGGCTCTCTGAAGTCATGGAGAATTAAATGGGGAGATGGATTCTAAAGAAGAAACATATGTCAAACAAACATGTCTACACAAAAAAATTGTATACAAATGTTTATCGTAACTTTATTCATCACAGTCTCGAACTGGAAACATCCTACATGCCCATCAACAGAGGAATGGATGAACAAAATACTACTCAGCAATAAAAGGAATAATTTATTAATATATGCAACAACATAGATGGATCTCAAAAGCATTATGTGGAGTCAAAGAAAAATACTATGTGATAACAATTATATAAAACCCTAGAAAAAAACAAGTCTAATCTATAAAGACAAAAAATAGATCCAGTGATTGTCTGGAACAAAGGTAGAGGGAGGAGAGAATTGACTAGGGATAAACACAAGGGACTTTTGTGGAATAATAAAATGCTCTGTATATTGATTGCAATGGTATTTATATGGGAATAAATTTACCAAAATTTATCAAAACACTTAAAAGGACTGTATTTTCTTATATATATGATTTTTAAAATAATATAGATTGCTTTAAATATATATGATTTTATATATATATTCTTTTCTTACTACCGAATTCTGTCAACACAGAGACTGGACTTCACTTTCAAATAGAGAAACATATTCACAACATTAAAAAAAAAATTGTTAAGTTCCCTGGTATATGGTTTCTCACATTAGATGCTATTTACCTATAATTGGTAGGATAATATCCTCAAACATACCATATCCAATCCCAGGAAGCTGCAAATGGAAAAAGGATCTTTGCAGTTGTGATTAAGGGTCTTATCCTGGACTATTCAGGTGGGAACTAAAATGCAGTGAGTCCTTACAAGAAAGGGGCAAAAGGAGATTACACATAGAAAATTTGAAGGCAGAGGAAGACAGCGATCGAGTGATACAGCCACAAGCCAAGGAATGCTGGCAGCCACCAGAAGCTGGAAGCAGTAAGAAAAGGACTGTCCCCTAGGGCCTCCAGAAAGAATGTGGCCCAGCTTGATTTGGGGTCACTGATACCGATTTTGGACTTCTGGGTTTCAGAACTGTCAGAGAATAAATTTCTCTTAAGTCACCAAGTTTGTGGTAATTTATTAGTCACAGAAACTAGTACAATAGTTTTAATTAAATCCCAAACATTTAACATGTTATAAATTCCATTCAATCAAAGATTCCATTCAAAGATTTTTTGAGTTAGTATTATGAACAAGATCATGGGGAAAACCTAGCTTAAGTCATTTATACTCACAGGAAGGAAGCAGATGCTGGAACACAGGGCAGAAGAGATCAGAACTATCTGATAACAGATAGGCTACAGTGGTGATAAGAAAAAAGAGGAAGGAAAGGTGCTGTTATCTCAGCAAAGGGATCAGCTAATCCTTCAGGGAAAAGCTGGCTTCAAATTTGGCCTTGAACAACTGATAAGACTTCAACAAAATGTGGCAAGATACCTAAATACAAATTTATTCACTATAAAGCTTCTTTGGCACTCTTGATATCGTAAATACAGCTAACTTGTAGTTCATATAACGCACCATGAAATCATAGAACCATGCTCAGTGTCAGTGTAAAAAGGCTCCAATAAGGGTGCTGTTCTCATATCTCTTATATTTCAACATAGATATAATGGGGATTCCTTAGTATCCCCTCCGCTGCAGGAAAAATCTTGATGCTCCTATGAATGCTAAAAATATAGCTTCTCTTGACTCTTTTTAAATTTGTGTCTTGAAGCAGGGTTCTGAAGTTATCTCTAGTTGAGAACAGTCCAATATCCCAGAAACTCATTTTCCAAAAGTGGTAATAGTCACACAAGTTATAAGAAAAAATGAAAAGACACAACAACATTTGAAGTGTGCCATCACAAAAGATGTCTAGGGACTAGTGGCCAAAGCAGCCCTTTTCAAAATGAAAACTCAGGTCTAGGATTTACAGTTCAGTGAACTATAAAACTCCCCTCAGATTTTATTAAGGCCCCACCTGTTCTCCCATATACACACATATTATCAATAATGAATGAGCTCTGCCAGGTATGAAAGCACATTATAGACATTAAAGCAACTTGGCACTGCAGACAGAATATACAGCTTGATGATATGAAATAAGCTAGATTTATCAACAAATATGGGCGAAAATTAGATATAAGCTAGTATCTCATATCAATGGACAATAAATGACAATAAAATAACCAGCTTTTAAAAAGTAAGCTGGATTCTAACTCACCTCTTCAACTAAGATACAAATCCCAGAAGAATCAAAGATTTAGTTATGAAACTCTCTGTCTCTCTCTCTCTCTCATAAAATCCTTAATTTTTTTTTTTTTTTGAGACAGAGTGTCACTCTGTCACACAGGCTGGAGTGCAGTGGTGCAATCTCAGTTCACTGCAACCTCTCCCTCCCAGGTTGACACAAGTCTTGTGCCTCAGCCTCACGAGTAGCTGAAATTACAGGCATGTACTACCATACCAAGCTAATTTTTTTTCAATTTTTTTTTTTTTTTGTAGAGACGGGGTTTTGCCATGTTGCCCAGGCTGGTCTTGAACTACTAGCCTCAAATGATCCACCTGCCTCAGCCTCCCAAAGTGCTGGGATTACAGGCATAAGCCACCACACCTGGCCCAAGAATTTTATTCTAATCAGAACACAAAACCTAATACCTTAAAAATTAAAAAAGATTGAAACCATAAAAAAAGAGATTGGTAAAGAAAAAATTTCATTTCATAAAACTGAAAACTTCTGAACTAAGAATACCACAAAGTCAACAGTCTAGAGAATATGTGCAACCAAGAACAAAGTGCTAATTTCCTTAATATATGAAAGTATAAATAATAAAGAGATCAGTTATTCTATGGAAAAATTGACAAAGAACAAGGCTAAGTGATTCATGTGGCTAAGAAACATCTGTTGGTCTATGTTAAATTGATATCCCCTTCTTAAAGGGCAATTTGGCAACATCTAGCAAATTTTTAAATGTATATAATCTGATAGAGATTTTACTTCTAATTTTTATTCTACAAACATTCTCAACAAAGTACACCTAAGTTTTTTTTGCTTAACCATTTCTTTTATATTTTTTTATTTTTAAAATATTTCTGCCCAGTTATGATAATGAAAAGGGAACGACAATTACAATTCACAAACCGTGGCATGAAAAACAAGAAACGCCCCATAAGAAATTATACCAAACCCTTTCCTTTCTATTCATTCAAAAGAGAGTGAAGTACACAAGTGTGAAATATGAGCACTGTAATTTTTTTCTTCTTAGAAGTCTACATACAAGAATATATTTTATATATAACATCATGGTATCTTACTGGCATATAAAATTGCTTCATCAAATTTGTTGATTAAATGAGAACCTTGTTTATAATGGATGGGTATTTAATGTCACTCTATGAAAAGAGTTATATGCTTATTGAAAAGATTTATAATTATTCTATATTGAAAAAAAAGTCACCAAGGATGTGCCAGGAAGAGGAAGAGGCAATCTTAAAGTTAGTTTATATCATTTTACTTCAAAGAGGAGGGCACTAGAATTTCAAAAAATATGTGAAGCTTGGGGTACAGATATCTTCTAGGACTACAGCAATGCTGAAACCCATTAAAGTGGGTCACCCTCATTTCCTAAAATTTCCAGTTAATCACTTGAAAAATATTTCTCACTCCACTAGCAAATAAGTGAGAAAAAGTGATGCAGCAGAAGTTGTTTAGATAAGTTTTTCCTCAAGTGATTAATAAGCCAGTTATAATGGCAAACTCATCTTCCAAGTTATTAACAACAAAGCAAACTCATCAGAGTAGTCTAACCTGAAACAAAGGCAATCATATAGGGAACTTTTTATAACTCACAAAAAGAGATGCCACTGCCAACTGTCCAGTTGTCCAAGAAGTAGCTTTTATAAAAGTTCAGAATTAAAAATATATGCTATGTTCCGGGCGGAGAGATCCAAGATGGCCGATTAACAACAGCTCAGGATTGTAGCTCCCAGTGAAAGCACAGAGAGCGAGTGGATGCCGCAATTTCAGACGAATTTCTGTGGACCACAAACTGGGAGCTACCCAACGGAAGAGCCACTCAGGTTGCCAGC
>CAUYLG010018832.1:0-33693 GCA_963573385.1 Cacajao melanocephalus
ACAAAATTAATCCCAGCTACTTGGGAGGCCAAGGCAGGAGAATCGCTTGAACCTGTGAGGTGGAGGTTGAGGTGAGCTGAGATTGCGTCACTGTGCTCCAGCCTGGGCAACAAAAGCGAAACTTTGTCTCAGAAAAAAAAAAAAAAAGAATCCCTGGCACAGACTTGACTCCAGGTGCTCACCTGGCCTCTATGGCCCAGAGCCAGCCCCACAGTGGGCCCCTGTCAAGCCAACCTGTGGTGGAAGTATCCCCTTCCCCAACAGATATCTGGCATGCCAGGTTTCTCCCATGGGAGGGAGGGCCTCTCCAGGTAGCCATAGCCCCACCCCTCAGCTGGAAAAGCACCCAAGGTCACTTCTACATCCAATACAGAGTCCCCAGAATAACTCTCTTCATCCCCACGCCCTAGACTGAAGTGTGTCCCATCGAAAGAGAGAGAGGTCACTCTTGTCCCCTTAAACCAAAGAGGAGCATGGGAATGGGCAGTCACATCCTGGCAAAACAAATATCAGACACCAAGCACTGTGGCCACCGCATCACTTTATTTCTTTGGTTTTCCAACTTTACTCTTGGACGAGGCAAATTTAGTCTCCCACCTGCCTGGCTGCTTTGTGATCCCTCATTGAAGATGGGCTCAGGCTCCAAGGACAGGCTCAGCAGAAGGTGGAATCCCCAACAGACGGCCAGGCTGGCAGAGGACTGCAGGGTCCCAGAGGTGGATCAAGCACCCACAGAGACTCTGGGCCATCCATATCCCCCAAACAGAGCCTGCATGTCCTCCCAGCTTTGCCCCACCCGGTACCACACTCTTTGCAGGGGACAGGCAGCCCCTCAGTGATCTCCAGTGCCTCAGCGCCATCCCTTAGAGGCCAGCCATGGTTCTTCCTATACATCCCTGATGCTGCTCATGCTGAACCTGGCACCTTCTCCCTTGGGGATGCCAGGCACAAGCTTTTGATCAGCTCCACATTTAATTTTCTTTTTTTTTTTTAAGAGATGGGGTCTCGATACATTGCCCAGGCTAATCTCAAACTCCTGGGCCTCAAGTGATCCTCCTGCCCTGGCCTCCCAAAGTGCTAGGATTACAGGCATAAGCCACCACACCTGACCCCCATATTTGAGTTTAATGTTCCTTTGGGAAACATCTGAGTAAAGAGGATGCCAACCCCCAAAAGAAACTGAAGATACACGTTCTGCCCAGAGGGACCAATGACCATGCTATAATGCTCCTTTTGTCCCCAGGTAAAGCTGAAAGCAGCTCTAGCTAACCAACCCCCTCTGAACCCCCTGACATGATACAGTTTCCAACTCCAGCAAGGGGGCCAGCCAACCCACTCAAATGAAACCAAAAACTAAATCATAACAATAAAAATATGACCAGCAAACAACCAAAGAGAACATCTCTGATCCCACAGCTTTCTACCGGAGACCAGATGGCTTATTTCTGGCACTCTCTCTGTCCTGGAGCCAGAAAATAACACACATATGCCCTTGGACTCAGAGTAGACACTGTGGGACCCAGAGCAAAGGACATCCTGGCCAAACCTGGGGTCAGGTCAGGTCCCTGACCCTCTCCAAACTGGTCCCCCTTCCCCCCAGCCCTTTTTGTACCTCCCCATCAGCCATCCACCAGGGTAAGGCCATCATAGAGTGCTCGCTTCCACATATAGTAGGTGGAGCGGGCAGTGAGGGGGAAGAGTGCGCTGAACTCCTTGTAGGAGGGGAAGCTCTTGGACTGGAAGCGCTTCTGCAAGAACAGCTTGGCCTGGGCTTTGAACTTTGTGGTGGCGATCATGTCCATCACCAGCATCCGGCCATCCCTGCCACCTGCTGCTGCCACCACAGCTTGGCTCGACAGGAGCCCACTGTGGGGCTGGCCCTGGGCTAGGGCCCCCTCTTGCGGGGTACCCTCTCTGGAAGGCCCTCCCTCTGCATCTTCAGAAGCAGCCCCCACGGGTGGGGCCATCACAGCTGTCACATCCCTGCCAGCCTCTTTCTCCTGCTTCTCCTCAGCTTCCTGCCCTCCTTTGCCCAAGGTGGGAGCTGGCACCTGGAGTTTGGACAGGCCTCTGGGCCAAGCCCGGGCAAGACTCTTCCAGACCCAAAAGGCAGAAGGTGACAGGCTGGGGTAGCGGAGGCGGAAGCGGCAGAAGGGGAGATGCCCACTCAGCACTTGCCTGCGGGCAGCCCTGCGCAGACGCCTCTGCCACCGGGACAGGGGCATCCTTAGTGTTAGGAGCTCCCTGGGGGTAGGAGGCTCCTCACCCGTGGCTTTCCCTGCCCCCACTTCTGCCTCACCCTTCCAAGGGATTACAGCCCCATCCCCAACAGATGCTGGCTGGGGAGTCCCGGCAGCTGGGAGGGCTGGTACTGGCTTGAAGCTGGGGTTCCTCCGGAGGGCCTTTCGCCGCCAATTGTAATAGGTGGACCGTGAGATGCCGGGGAACCTGCGTTTGAAGCAGCGATAGGGCACCAGCGTGTTCAGGGAGATGCAATGCTCCAGGTACAACTTGGCCCGCTGCATTAAGACCACTCCAGGGCTGGACACCGCCAGCGCGGAGCACTCCAGCTCCTTGGCCACCTGCTCCTCTGGCTTCTCTAGCTCCTCCACGGCCAGCACCTCCCTGGGGGGCAGGGCCGGACAGGTGCCAGAGCCCAGCAGCTCATGCTTCCAGGCATAGTAAGTGGAGCGGGAGATCTCGGGGAACCGCTGGAGGAACTGCTGGAGCGGCACAACGCCCCCGCGGTGGAAGCTGTCCTGTAGGAAGTGCTTGGCGGAGAAGCGGGTAGCCACCTTCTGCCGGTGCTCCTGCGACTGCCGCCGCCAGCGATAGAAGGTGCTCTTGGTGACGCTGTAGCGCTCACAGAGGTGAGAGTAGCTGAGGCCAGGTTCACGGTTGAGAAGCTCCAGGGTCTCGGCCGGCGATGGCAGAGGAGCCAGGGCTGGAAGAGCTGGGGCCACGCCAGGAGCACCTTCCGCCTCCACCTCTTCCAGCCCCACCACCGGAGCAAAGTAGTGGTGACGGAAGAAGTGGCTGGTGAGTGGCTGGCCGGCCCACATGATGTGCAGCGTGGAGGGCACGTGGTCGCAGCGCCGGGGCCGGATGACGCGGTTGAAGTAGGGCCGGATCTTGAGGTTGCGCATGGGGTAGATGGAGTAGATGTTGCGCTGGAGGACAGACGCGAGAGCGTACAAGTGCCACACGTTGGAGAAGCTGCTCGGGAAGCAGGAGGCCTTAACGTCAGCATCGAAGATGGCCTCCAGCGTGGCGGGGGGCAGGCTGGTCATCTCAGGGGACTCCTCGGAGCACAGGGAGTAGCGCACGGCCTGCAGCATGACTTTGGAGTCGATCATGCCCTGGAGGTAGTAGTGTCTGTGCAGCAGCATCTCCACCACCGTGCGGGCGCGCAGCTCCAGGCTGAGGCCTGCGTCACCCCACAGCAGCATGCTGGCCGCCTCGAACAGCAGGCTGCCCTCGCCCTGGCACACCAGCGGCAGCATGTTCCGGGGAGCATCGTCCGGATACAGGCTCAGGGCCACCGAGTCTACTTCCAGCACCTGGGGGCCAGGGCCTGCCTCCCTGTAGGTGGGGAGAGTGAAGGAAGACAGGACCTGCTTGGCCTCGAGGGCAGCACCGACGAGACCCTCCAGACCTTCGCACTCCACTGCCTCCTGCAGCTCCTGCAGCACCCGCTGCACCAGCTGGTTCCGAGAAGTCATCCTGCCAGGGCAGAGGATAGAAGGGTAGAGGGCAGAAGTCAGCTCAAAGTGCCCACGTGACAACAGGCAACAGTGCCCTGCCCACTCCTGCACTTGCTCCCAAAAGGTAATGTCTACCTGCTCCTATTCTCCCAGAATAGATGGGATTGGTTCATCACTGAATAGTACTGAGGAAAAGTGTGATCTCTGGAACCTGGCTTTGAATCCTGGCTCAGACATAAGCTTGGTCACCTTGGGTACATCACTTAACTTCTCTATGCTTCTGTTCATTTTCTATCAAATGGGAATGGTGTTTTAAAATCTTCTTTATAAGCCGGGCACGGTGGCTCACACCTGTAATCCCAGCACTTTAGGAGGCTGAGGCAGGCGGATCACTTAAAGTCAAAAGTTTGAGACCAGGCTGGCCAACATGGTAAAACTCCGTCTCTACTAAAAATACAAAGATTAGCCAGGTGTGGTGGCCGGGCATGGTGGCATGTGCCTACAGTCCCGGCTACTTTGGGAGGCTGAGGCAGGAGGATCATCTGAGCCTGGGAATCGAGGCTGCAGTGAGCAATGACTGCCACCACTGCACTCCAGCCTGGGTGACAGGAATGAGACCATGTCTCAAAAAAAAAAAAAAAAAAAAAAAAGAGGCCAGGTGCAGTGGCTCATGCCTGCCTGTAATCCCAACACTTTGGGAGGCTGAGGCAGGCAGATCATTTAAGGTCAGAAGTTTGAGACTAGCCTGGCCAACATGGTGAAACCCCATCACTACTAAAAATATTAAAAAAAAAAGTTAGCCAGGAGTGGTGACACATGCCTATAATCTCAGCTACTCAGGAGGGTGAGGCACGAGAATCACTTGAACCTGGAAGGCAGAGCCTGCAGTGAGTAGAGATCATCCCAAATAACTAATGGGTGCTGTTACAAAGTCATGCACTGTAGAAGAATCACTCAAAGTATAAAAAGACCAGGTGCGATGGCTCACGCCTGTAATCCCAGCACTTTGGGAGGCTGAGGCAGGCAGATCACGAGGTCAGGAGATCGTGACCAGCCTGGCTAACATGGTGAAAACCCGTCTCTACTAAAAATACAAAAATTAGCTGGGTGTGGTGGAAAGTGCCTATAATCCCAGCTACTCGGGAGGCTGAGGCAGCAGAATTGCTTGAACCTGAGAGGTGGAGGTTGCAGTGAGCCGAGATGGCGCCACTGCACTCCAGCCTGGTTGACAGAGCGAGACTGTCTCAAAAAAAAAAAAAAAAGAGAGACCAATGGATTTTAATATAACAAGGTACAAAAAGTTCATGGATACAGTTTCAAATTCCACATTATAACTAAGCTTTGAGAAACTACTATTTGTCAAGTTTTGGTGTAGTATCAAAAAAATCCACTGAAAAAGTGATCAAAATTCTCCTTTTTCCATCTACGTATCAATGAAGTTAGATTTTCTTCAGATGCTTCCACCAAAACAAATTGAACATAGAAACAGTTATGAGAAACTTCCCATCTTCTTTTAAACCAGATACTCTGGAGATGTGAGAAAATGTAAAAATGTAGAATAATATGCTCTAGGGTATTATTTAACATTTTCCACATCTCTACAGAATCTGGTTTAAAAGAAGATAGGCTGGTCAGGCTACGTGCCTCACGCCTGTAATCCCTGCACTCCCTGCACTTTGGGAGGCCGAGGCAGGTGGATCATCTGAGGTCAAGAGTTCCAGACCAGCCTGGGCAACATGATGAAATCCCATCTCTACTAAAAATACAAAACATTAGCTGGGTGTGCACGCCTGTAATCCCAGCTACTCAGGAGGAGGCAGGAGAATCACTTGAACCCAGGAGGTGGAAGTTGCAGTGAGCTGAGATCGCACCACTGCACTCCAGCCTGGGCAACAGAGTGAGAAAGAAAGGAAAGAAAGAAGCAGGTTTTTTTGTTCCGCAAATGTCACCTTTCATAAAAATGATTATTTGTTACTGTACAACAGGCTTTAAAAAAAAAAAAAAGTATCAGTTTTAATCTTGTATACAATACTGTTATATTGGAGATAGAAAAGTATATAAAATTTAAAAAAGAAACAAAAACAAAAGATTTTTTTGTATACAATATACACTGGTAGATATGACCTATATAAATAAAAAGTTTTCAGGATCTTCAGAACATACATACAGGAGTCCTGAAACCAAAAAGTTTGAGAAGTGCTGCGCTAGAACAAAGACAGCCTTTTCAAAGGGGCAGCAACTATCTATTCACTTCACAAAGATCTAACAATTACGATTTACTCAGCATTTACTATTTGCCATGCACTGTCCTAATCTTGACAATAATACTTTAAGGTCAGTACTACCATTATCCCCAACTTACAGGTGATGAAACTGAAGCAACTAAAGTTAGCCTAATTTGCCCAAGGTCATAATACAAGTTAGTTGAAACCAAATGCTTTTGTTTTGTTTATTTTGAGACATTGTCTCTCTGTCACCCAGGATGGAGTGCAGGGGCACATTCTCAGCTCACTACAACCTCCGCCCCCAGGGTTCAAGTGATTCTCCTGCCTCAGCCTCCCAAGAACTGCAGGCACGCCACCACACACAGCTAATTTTTGTATTTTTAGTAGAAACAGGGTTTCACCACGTCTGCCAGGGTGGTCTCATGGTTTCAAACTCCTGACCTCAGGTGATCCACCCACCTTTGCTTCCCAAAGTGCTGGGATTACAGGAAAGAGCCACCATTCCTGGCCCCAGATGCTCTTTAGGGTCTGAGATTCATCTCCTGTTTAAACGCTTAACCACCTTTTAACACAAAACTAATCATCTTGGTTACTGGTATATTTTTATTCAGTTACAAAGCAGAGTGGTATTCCTTCATAGACACTGTTTTTAAATTAGGAGAGAGACCATTATCCTTTCTGGTTTCTCAGATCTTGTTCTCAGATTGAACTTGTTCTCAGAGTTCAATAAATTGCTTTAGATAAGCCTTAGATTTAAAAATGGTGTTTGGGTATATACATTTTTCAGCTCATCAAACTGTACTCTTAAGGCTAGGCATGGTGGCACACACCTGTAATCCCAGCACTTTGGGAGGCTGAGGCGGGAAAATCATTTGAGCACAGTTCGAGGTTGCAATGAGCTATGATCATGCCACTGTACCTCAGCCTGAGAGGAGACTGCCCGCCAAAAACACAAAACCAAAAAAAGCTACATTTGAAAGAAATGAATGCAAATTGTAACTTAGTAAAATTTTTTAAAAATTTTAAAGTATTGAAGGAACACCTGCCAGAATTTTACTTGATAATCAAAGAAGGAAAGTTGTTTAAAAATTGGGAATCAGGCCAGGCATGGTGGCTCATGTCTGTAATCCCAGAACTTTGGGAAGCTGAGGTGGGCGGGCAGCTTGAGCCCCAGGAGCTCGAGACCAGCCTGGGCAACATAACATAACCCCATCTCTCGGAGGGTGGAGGAGAATTGGCCTGGCAATAGCAGCACGTGCCTGTAGTCCCAGCTACTCAGAAGGCTGAGGTGGGCCTCCCTCGGAGAGCTGAGATTACACCACCGCACTCCAAAATGATAAAATAAAAATGAAAAACATGAAAATTGGTAATCAGAATCACCTTTGGATAAAATTTCTAGGCTGCAGATATCTTTAAAATGTGTATATTATAATAAATCTGGTATAATCTCTCACCATATTTCTATTTGTACCACATTATTTAACTCTAGAAGTTGGCTTTTATTAATCTGTCAACTTTTATGCCTTCTATATTTACTTTAAAAACTATTACTTTTCTTTGGATTCAGGAGTAAAGAGAGCACTTACATTATACAGTTTTTTAAAAATGAACCCTGTCAGAGCATACAGAGCCTTAAAAAAAATTTAAAAATTAAAAATTAAAAATGAACCCTGAAGAACTGTGTACACAAAGACCAGCTTTTTCATTTTGGCAGACAATCACGTCAACAAGCAAAACGTAGGGTTTGTGTTTTTCTTGCATGATGTTACTTGTTGAATGCTATTTTACAGCTGCATACAAATGAGTGCTCTGCTAGATACTTTGTAAACAAAATTAGGAAAATAGCCACTATTTACTGACTGCTTCCTATGTGCATTTAACTAGGTAATTCAACCAAAATCTCAGGAAAAACAAGAGGGAACAATAAATTTAAGATGTGTGGATGATTTTTCATACCTTTACACATAATTAACCAATTTCCTGAGCGGAGCATGAGGTTCTCCCAAGTGTTAACAAGTATCTGCCAGCTTTTCACCCTTAAGCATTTGGATTTCAAGCTTTTCAGAGGTAATTTTGTTTAGATGTGGTTCTCACCTTCCGTCCATGTGAACTACAATTCCATCACACCTATGCTATCTACAGGATCCCTGGTCCTAGTTCACACCTGGAGGCTGAGGGTTTAAATTAAGCAACTTTCTCAAGACCGCACAGCTTTTAAAAACTGCTAAGTCTAGGCAGACTGACTCTCAAACTGCCCTTCTAACCGCTATAATTCCATCACCCAAAATTCTCATCATCCAGTGGATCCAGAAACACACAGATTTGGGGGACTTTGAGATAAACTTGGCCATTTTACAGAGAAGGAAATTGAGGTCCAGAAAGGTAAAGTCGACTTGCCTGAATTCATGGAGCAGTGTCCAAATAGCTTCCAACACAACGTCTAGATACGCCACACTTCCTCTTGCACAGTCCCCACCTGTCCCCACCCTACTCGTCCCACCCTAGCTACCCTTCCCAGTCCCAGTTCCAGTTCCACCCGGCTCCACCCAATCTCATTCCTGCCTCTTCCCCAAGGAGGTAGGAGGTACAAGTAGGTGATACCCCGCTTCTGGCTTCCACAAAAGCTTAAGAAAAAGCAGCTCCACACTCACCCCCAACCCAGATGGATTGGCCCGTCAGGGAACGGGGCCGTGCGGAAAGGGCCAGGGCTGCACGGGGAAGCCTTATCACTCTTAAGTAGACAATTGACGATGGGGTTCAGGTGCAACAGTCTTTTTGGCAATGGCTCTCTTCCTAGAAGTGCAATGCAAAGCAGACAGGCCGGTTGCCAGGTGCATTCAGGGAAGGAGGTGCAAAAAGTGATAGCTAATCTATGGACTTTGCCCAGCTGGCCTGCCCTCGCCCCCACAACTCTCAGAAGCGATCTGAAGAGGTATGAAACGAAGGCGGCAAGGCGCCCTCGGATTGCACAGGCGCTCCTCTCCTCTTGCTTGAGATTGGAAGGGAAGGGGTAAATGCATCCAGCCAGGATCTTAGCACCAGGAAAGTCTCTGGAGCCAAGGAATGGATGAATGGCCACAGGCTACTCTGCAGGGCACTCACAGCCTCGCCTTCACCAAGGTCAGCCTCCCCGCTCTCCCATTCTTTATTTCAAGCAGATGGGGTCTCAGAACCCAGCTCTGGCCTCTTGTCCCCTGCGTTTTAGTTGTGAGTCAGGGCTTTGGGTAGGCCAAGGGATAGGCGGGGCAAGACATCTGCTCTTATGATGCTAGCCTGGTCTTCAGAGCAAACTCCTTCCCTACCAGCCTCATCCTGGGCTCTAGCTTACCATGGATCCCGTGTTTTCACCCCTCCCTTTTCTTCCTCTCCCTCCCAAAGCAGGCGCTGTGTTCTCTATAGTCAACCCGCACACGGGCCACAACAGGTCTCAGCCCACAGTAAGGCTCTGGGTTTGATTCCCCTGGATGGCTGACTCCTCACCCGGCCTCGCTCCGTGCCTCTCGTCCCTTCCCTCCCTGCCCCAGGCCACACCAGCCTGACTGCACAGCCTGCACCCTGCCAGGGCTTAAGGGAGCGCCAGCCATCTTGGCTCCCTCCCCAGTGGCCTAGAGGCCCAGCCGGGCAAGGGCAGCTGCCAGGGTTGGCTGGTGGCAGCCAAGCCTTTGGGCTGCAGCTTCCCAAGGAAATTCCCACCACCAAGGGTAGTGGCTGCACCTTAGGTCACAAGGGTCGGCCTGAGGCCACCAAGTCAATCCAGCCCAGTTCAGTTGCTCTACTGGACCACGTGTTTGGAAGGGAGGGAGAGTGCAGCCCACAGAGGGAAGCAGCACAGGCTCCTAGTTGCCCCTTGGGGTGCCAGGAGGCAGTGGGTGGCAAAAGAGGGAGCTGGCAGGTCCGGGGCTGCAAGAACAAGGGATCCAACCTGAGAAGCTCCAGGAACCTGGGTAGGGACCGAGGCCAGATCATTGTGTAGGGTGGGGAAGGGAGATAGGCAGACGGGTGGGGGTGGGGACAAGCTGGAGGTGGAGGTGGGGGTGGGGAGAAAGAGAACTTGAAACAATGCGTCCTCTCCCTCTACATACACACATACACACGCCTACACACACACACCACACAGCATCTTCACGAGGTCACTCCTTGACCTAGGCCCAGTAGGATCCCGAGGTCATCCCTGACCCCGCTACAGCCTCCAAGCTGTACGGGGTACCCCCACCCTTCCTAGTTTCGAGGAAACTCGCTGGTTTACTGACCTGGAGGGTGACCCAGAGCCCTGGGGGCATCCACTTCTCGCTCCACCTTCCAGCCTGGGACATTTAAGTCACCCTGTGGGGCACCGTCCCCAGCTGAGCTCGTCTCACTCCAGAACCAGTTTCATATCTGTAAGACCATTGAGCATGGACCGTCTACAGCCAACTGGCCGGTGGGGAAGCGGCTTAAGCCACTCCCCCCAGGAAATCGCCCACCCTCAAGTGCTCTGTACCAAGATGAAAGAAGTGCAAATTCGGGGGTCACTTCCAATGGTAAAGTGATAGCAGCTATTGTCATCCACTCTCCCCAGCTGGGGGTGTTAAAGCGCCCTGACGCAGCTCTGAAACAGACCCCAAACTGCCCAGAGAAAACTTGAAAGAAAGTTGAAAGATTTCTAAAGAGTTTGGGGGGAGGGGAGGGAAGGGGAGGAGAAGGTTCGGATTGAAAGACCGAGGGGAAGAAAGTCTGTGGCCAGGCTTTCAGGGGAGGTGGATGAGAGCAAGGCTGGGGCCCAGGAACTAGTTATGGATGATTGCTCAGAGAAATACCCTGAGGCTCTCTGAACCCTCAAAATGCATCTCTTCGTGAGTCAGCTCCCACCAACCCTGGTCCTCGAAGACCGGGAGAACCAGGCAAGCTGGAGAGCTACTCACCACCCCATCATGGTGCAGGCGCCCTTCCCTTCCAGGAAGGCCCGACTTTCTCTAAAGCCTGCATTCCCCCCCCCCCCCCATTCTCTGAGCATCCCCCAGGCTTGGGGTTTAACACCTTTCATTCCCAAAGCAAGCCTGGGCCACAGCTGCATCTGTCAGGAGCCAGGGGGCCTATCCCAGGGCACCTAACTTACTGAGCCCCACAGGAAGGTAGGGGCATGCAGTACCTGCAGCTTCTTCCGTTCCTCCCCCGGCTCACCTAGGGCCCAGGGGCCTCAAATAATCCCAGGAGAAACCAGTCCAGCTCCTGCTGGTGGGGGAGGTGAAGGCCTGAGGATTGCAGCCTTGGTGGCAGCTTCCCCCCAGGGGCTTTCCAGCCTGGCTTTAACCCTTTGGAGTGCTGTAGCTAGCTGCTTCTTCCGATTTCACCCACTGCTCCTCCATGCTCTTTCCCCTGGCATCGGGACTGTAAAATGCCCCCAAGTATCCGTAGGCCCCAGCTCCACTATTACCATCTTCTCTCTCCATCATAGCTCCACACTTATCACCAAAGGCAAAAATCCTTCACTAAACACCCTTTCCTAGGGGCACTGGAAGATGGGCCACCACACTTGAACCCAAGTCCCATTCCTGGGTCCTAATCACACCCGCCCCACCCACCATGATGGCAGTGGCCTGAGGCTGTGTCTTGGACTTGGGTTTGAATGCCAAGCCCTCCCAGCCTGACTTTGTGGTTAATGGGGTATAACATCTACCCCAGAGAGTCGTTGGGTAAATTCCATGAGATGATAAATTTAAAACATTTAGAACTCTTGCTTGGGACAAAGGAAGTGTATTCCAGTTCTTGGCCTTTCCAGTTAATTTGAAATTATTTTTAAATTCTTAATATAAATATGCTGTATTTTTAAAGTTTTGGAGAGTAGTGATTATCTCATAGAAGGAGATGGAATGATGAAATACCTTTTTTCCACACTATGTGCTTTCTGTGCTGTTTGACATTTTATTTAAAAAGTCTGCATTACTTGCTATCATTTTAAAAAGCAATGAAGAAAATTTAAAAATTTTTTAAAGGCTAATGGAATCTTTCGAAGTGTTTTTTTAAAAGAAAGTGGAAAAACAAAAAGGTTTGTAGGCTTTTCCATTACAAAAGTAAGAGTGTTATTTATAGAATAATTGGGAAATTTTTTGAAAGTAAAAGGAAGAAAAATTACCTATAATCTCATTATCTAAAGACAGTTATTGTTAACATCTCAGTGTATTTTGTTCTAATCCAGCTCTTTTATCTTAGATTTACACAAGTTAAGCATTCTCTTTACAAAAGATTCAAATAATACAGAATAAAATGGCCAGGCGTGGTAGTGTATGCCTACAGTCCCAGCTACTCGAAAGGCTGGGGCCAGAGGATCGCTTATGTCCAAAAGGTGGAAGCTCAGCGAGTTATGATCACACCGTCACACTACACTCCAGCCTGGGTGACAAAGTGAGATCCTGTATCAAAAAAAGAAAAAAAAAAAAAGGATAGATAAGCAAGTTCTTTTTCTGTACCTAACATATTCCCCTTACTACACCCAGTCCTTTTGCTATGCATTTTCATCCTTTTTTTTTTTCCTTTTTTTGACACAGGGTTTCAATCTGTTGCCCAGGCTGGGGTGAAGTGGTGAGATCATAGCTCGTTTCAGCCTCAACTCTGAGCTCAAGTTATCCTGCCACCTCAGCCTCCTGAGGAGCTGGGACGACAAGCACACGCCACCACGCCCAGATAATATTTTTATATTTTTTTGTAGAAACAGGGTCTCCCTATGTTGCCCAGACTGGTCTCGAACTCCTGGGCTCAAGTGATCCTCCTGCCTTGGCCTCCCAAAGTGCTGGGATTACAGGCATGAGCTACCATGCTCAACCCATTTCCATCTTTTTTTTTTTTTTTTTAGAGAGAGAGAGAGACTTGCTTTGTCGCCCATGCTGGAGTGCAGTGGCACAATCTTGGCTTACCTGAGGTCAGGAGTTCAAAACCAGCCTGGCCAACATGATGAAACCCTGTCTCTACTAAAAATACAAAATTAGTTGGGCGTGGTGGTACATGCCTGTAATCCCAGCTACTCAGGAGGCTAAGGCACGAGAATCACTTAAACCCAGGAAGTGGAGGTTGTAGTGAGCCGAGATCACTCTATGGCACTCCAGCCCAGGCAAAGACAGCAAAACTCTGTCTCAAAAGAAAATCATTTTGACAGGAATAAAAAATTATTAGTGAGGTTTTACACTCCTTTTTTGTACCAGGTCTCAAAATCTGGTGTGTATTTTACACTTAAAGCACATCTCAATTGGGATTAGCCATATTTCAAATACTCCACAGCCACATGTGGCTGGTGGCTTCTATATTAGCAGAGATCTAGACACAGCTTGAACTCCATTTTATGCATGGGCGTGATTTATGGATCTAGTCTTCTACTGATGAATGCTAAGGTAATTTCCAACTTTTGCTAATTAAACCATGCTACAGTGGGTAAGCTTGTACATGCATAATTTTGCACATACACAAGTATAGCTGTACCTTCAAATTATATGTGTAGTAGTATATGGATCTTGCAAATATCCACACTTAGAAGTTATACCATGCCAGCTGGGCGTGGTGGCTCACCCTGTAATCTCAGCACTTTGGGATGCTGAGGCGGGTGGATCACCTGAGGTCAGGAATTTGAGATCAGCCTAGCCAACATGGTGAAACCCTGTCTCTACTAAAAAAATATAAAAATTAGCTGAGTGTGGTGGTGGGCACCTGTAAGTAATCCCAGCTACTCAGGAGACTGAGGCAGGAGAATCACTTGAACCTGGGAGGTGGAGGTTGCAGCAAGCCAAGATCACACTATTGCACTCCAGCCTGGGCTACAAAACAAGACTCTGTCTCCAAAAAAAAAAAAAAAAAAAAAAAAAAAAACCTTATACCACTTTACTTACTTTCCCAAAAACAGTATGAGATTACAATTTCCCCACCCTGTCAGTATGTGTTATCAAAAAGTGTTTTATAATCTTTGCTAATCTAATAGGTGAAAAATTATTCCCTCAGTATAATTGTTTTTGTTTTTTTCTCAGCATAGTTTTAATTTACATTTTAAAATTATGATAAAAGAGCATTTTTCATATATGTAAGAGCCTTTTAGACTGGTGTAGTGGTTCACACCTGTAATCCCAGAACTTTGGGAGGTCAAGGCAGGAGGATCACTTGAGCCCAGGAGTTCAAAACCAGCCTGGACAACACAGTGACATCCTGTCTCCACAAAAGTAAAAAAGAAAAAATTAGCCAGGTGTGGTGGCATGTATCAGTAGTCCCAGCTACTCAGGAGGCTGAGGCAGAAGGATACTTTGAGCCCAGGAGTTCAAGGTTGTAGTGAGCTGTGATCATACTACCAGTCCAGCCTGGATGAGAGTGAGACCCTGTCTCAAGGAAAGAAAAAAAAGAGCCATTTGTGTTTTTTTCCTCTGAACATACTTTGCCCATTTTGATATTGGATTATAGCCCTTTCTCTTTTTTTTTTTTTTTTTGAGACAGAGTCTCGCTCTGTCACCTAGGCTGGAGTGCAGTGGTGTGATCTCGGCTCACTGCAACCTCCACCTTCCAGGTTCAAGGGATTCTCCTACCTCAGCTTTCCAAATAGCTGGGATTACAGGAGCATGCCACCACGCCCAGCTAATTTTTTCTTTGTATTTTTATTAGAGATGGGGTTTCACCATGTTGGCCAGGCTGGCCTCGAACTCCTGATCTCAAGTGATCCACCCACCTTGGCCTCCCAAAGTTCTGGAATTACAGGCGTGAGCCACTGCACCCGGCCATGTAGCCCTTTTTCTTATTGATTTGTCGGAGTATGTGTGTATGTTTACGTATATGCACACACATATACATATATACATTCACATGTGTATATACACGTATGTGTGCATATATAAATATACACATGTATACATATATGCATATGTGTATATACACATGTGTGCATACGTATATATATAGTTTTATTTTGCACAAGCCCTCAGAAATAAATGTAGGATATGTTAACACAGCCCTTGGTCTATGACAGGAATTAGAAATATTTTTTCTGAATTTATGGTCCATAGTTGGACTTTGAACCACAGCCCAACCAGAGGTGGTACAAACCTGTCTTGTCTTGTTTTTTGAATTGGGGTCTTGCTCTGTCAGCCAGACTGGAGTGTAGTAGTGTAATCATAGCTCACTGCAGCCTCGAACTCCTGAGCTCAAAGAATTCTTCTGCCTCTGCCTTCTGAGGAGCAGGAGCATACCACACCCAGGCTGATCTCAAACTCCTGGACTGACATATCTGTCTTTTCTTTAATGGATTTTGGATTTGGTGAATTTTAATTTACTTTTATTTCATCTGTCGAGATGAGATGTCACAAAATCAAGAGCTTGGTTATTAAGGTTCAGACACCAAAATCCCAGATTCCCAGCAATAACTAAACCAGCTTCCACAAGTACACATCTTTAGTTAATATTCACCTTGCTTTGAACAAAATTCAGATTTCAGAAGCAGAGGAGTTGAGGCTAATCCTTCACTTATAAAAAGTCATGCAGCCAGGTGCAGTGGCTCACACCTGTAATCCCAGAACTTTGGGAGGCTGAGGCAGGTGGATCACCTGAGGTCAGGAGTTCGAGACCAGCCTGGCCAACATGGTGAAAGTCCATCTCTACTAAAAATATAAAAATTAGCTGGGCGTGGTGCTGGGTGCCTGTAATCCCTGCTACTTGGGTGCTGGGTGCCTGTAATCCCTGCTACTTGATTCTCCCTGAGGCAGGAGAATCACTTGAACCAGGAGGGGAGATTGCAGTGAGCCGAGAAGGCGCCATCGCACTCCAGCCTGAGCAACGAGAGCGAAACTCCGTCTCAAAAAAATAGTAATAATAAATAAGAGACATGCAATAGAAAAGCGTCCTTTAAATAATGAGAGAAGTAATTAACCATGTTTATTTTTAAATATACAGCTTTCCAGGAGTTGTGTAAGTGGTGGTTTACCTGAACTTTATCAGCTACCAAAAGCAAGTCCTATGTTGAGTAGGGCATTGATTGGGTGGTGAGGAGTCTAAACTTTGGAGTATGATAGGGTCAATATTCCAGCTCTGCCTTGTGGGACATGGAGCAAATTACCTGACCTCCCAAGATCTAATTTCTCACTTAGAAAACGATGGTGCCAGGCGTGGTGGCTCACGCCTGTAATCCAAGCACTTTGGAGGCCAAGGCGGGCGGATCACCTGAGGTCGGGAGTTCAAGACCAGCCTGACCAACATGGGGAAACCCCGTCTTTAAAAAAATAAAATAAATAAAAATAACTTTAAAAAAAGAAAATAGAAAATGATGGTAACAACCCCAGAGAGGTTGCTGTGAGGATTAAATGGAAAAACTTCTTGTGAAATTCTTAGCACAGGTCTAATAATAAAATGTTCAGTAAACAGTGCTGCTATTCAGTTATTCTCTTCCCTACTCTCCTTCTTTCTACAGAGATTTAAAGAATTCATCCATCTGCCCCATCAATTATTTCATTCACTCAATGACTTGTTAAATAATTTGTTGTTTTGGCTGGGCTCAGTGGCTTACGCCAGCACTTTGGGAGGCAAGACAGGCGGATCATGAGGTCAGGAGATCAAGACCATCCTGGCCAACATGGTGAAACCCTGTCTCTATTAAAAATATAAAAAGTAGCCTGGTGTGGCGACGTGCACCTATAGTCCCAGCTATGCGGGAGGCTGAGGCAGGAGAACTGCTTGAACCCGGGAGGCGGAGGCTGCAGTGAGCTGAGATCGCGCCACTGCACTCCATCCTGAGTGACAGAACAAGACTCTCAAAAAAAAAAAATTGTGATTTCATATAACCCATCATTCATTCAATCATTTATTCACTTGTGCATTTATTAATTCATTCATTCAACAGATATTTGAGCTCTTACTATGTGCCAGGTTCCAGGCTAGTCCCAGGAATACAATGATGTCTACAGACTGAACCCTAGACTTTAGAGTGTGAGGGCTGAAGCTCAAAAGGCTTCTCATTGGCCGGGTGTGGTGGCTCACGCCTGTAATCCCAGCACTTTGGGAGACCAAGGTGGGCAGATCACCTGCGGTCAGGAGTTCAAGACCAACCTGACCAATATGGTGAAACCTCATGTCTACTAAAAATACAAAAATTAGCCAGGTGTGGTGGCGCACACCTGTATTCCCAGCTGTTCGGAAGGCTGAGGAGGAGAATTGCTTGAACCCGAAAGGCAGAGGTTGCAGTGAGCCAAGATCACACCACTGCACTCCAGCTTGGGCAACAGAGTGAGACTCCATCTCAAAAAAAAAAAAAAAAAAAAAGGCTTATCATTCAGTCTACAACACAACAAACACCTATTGTATTCGCTATACACAAAGGCCTTAAATCCAATTGCTGGTAGTCTTACTTTCATGACATCATATTCTCCTAGCTTCTTTTATTTTCTTTTTTTGAGACGGTTCTTGCTCTGTCACCCAGGCCGGAATGCAGTGGTGCAATCTTAGCTCACTGCAGCCTCAAAATCCTAGGCTCAAGTGATCCTCCCACCTCAGCCTCCCAAGTAGCTGGGACTACAGGCACACACCACCATACCCAGTGAATCTTTTTTCTTAGTTTAGTAGATATGGTATCTCACTATTTTTCCCAGGCTGGTCTAGAACTGTGTTCAAGCCATCCTCCCGCTGCCTTGGCTCCCAAAGTGTTGGGATTACATGCATGAGCCACCATGCCCACCCTGATTTCTTTTTCTTTGTTCTTTCTTTCTCCTTCCTTTGTCTATCCCCCTCCTCCACCTTTCTCCTCTAGCCTCTCTTTGCCTCTAGCCAGGACTGAGACCTTTACTCCCCCACCAGAGTCCCTTAGTGATTACCAAGAGATGGATGACCACTCAGATTCTGGAGTCAGAGCAACCAGAATTGAGTCTCAGCTCCCCTACTTCCTAGTTTTGGAACTTTAAACAAGCTTGACTCTGTTTCCTCATCTGTGAAATGGGGAGAGTGATATCTACTTTACAAGGCCAAAGATATGATCTGATAAAACAGCCATATCACTCCTTGGCCCTGAGGAAATAATACCAAGGAAATATGATTATCAATTCAAATTACAATTAGTTGCTCAGACCAGTAATCCTAGCTACTTGGGAGGCTGAGGCAGGAGTATCACTTGAGGCCAGAGGTTCAAAGTCAACCTGGGTACTGTAGTAAGACCCTGTCTCAAAAAACAGAAAAGAAAAATAATGGCCAGGCATGGTGGCTTACTCCTGTAATCTCAGCACTTTGCGAGGCTAAGTTGGGCAGATCACCAGAGGTCAGAAGTTCAAGACCAGCCTGGCCAACATGGTGAAACCTCATCTCTACTAAAAATCCAAAAATTAGCTGGATGTGGTGGCTCACACCTATAGTCCCAGCTACTTGGAAGGCTGAGACATGAGAATTGCTTGCACCCAGGAAGCAGAGGTTGCAGTGAGCAGACATCATGCCACTGCACTCCAACCTGAGCAACAGAGTAAGACTTGGTCTCAAAAATAAAAAATAGAAGAAAATAAAAAAGAAAAACAAATAGCTGAATGTGGTGCCGTACAGCTATAGTCCCAGCTACTCAGGAGGCTGAAGCAGGAGGATGGCTAGAGCCCAGGATTTTAAGGCTTCAGTGAGCTGTGACTATGCCACTCCACTCCCTCCTGGGCAACAGAGCAAGATTCTGTTTCTAAAACAAAAACAAATGACAATTTGTTAAACATCTACTCTGTGTAGGCATTATACTCAGCTCTGTGGAAGACACACAAAGAGTGAATGCAGTGTTCCACTCGGCACTGCAGGGTGCACAGCAAGTTCTCAGTGGTAAGAGCTCATACTGAGAGCTGCCATGACTTGCTATTACTGCAAAAAGGAACAAGTATTTCTTATTTCTTGGGTACCGGCGTTTCTCAGAGATCTGTGCTAAGGGGGCTGTCAGGCTGATGCTGGCCTCTCTGGTTTCATTTGCAGCTCCAATCTAACATTATTCATGAATTTAAAGGCATTTCACCTAGTGGTTAAGTGTGAATATAGATTGGATATTAGAGTATAAGAAGCAATTAATGTTAAATTTGTTAGGAGTGAGAACAGTGTGATGGTTGCATATGAAAATGTTCTAAACTTTTAGATATATATTTGAGAATTTAGGAATAAAATGATGTCAGGGATTTGATTTTTTTAATCAGAAAAAAAGAAAGAATATATATGGCACAATGTGATAATTTTTGGATCAGGAGTTCATGATGCTGTTCATTCTGAGCGGTTCATTATACCATTTTTCATTTTGGGTGTGTTTAATAACTTTTACAATAAAAAGGATTAAATATTTTTTTTTGAGGAATGAAGTATCACTTTAGAGGAGCAAGGGGGAAGAACACTTACCTGCAAGCCAGGCTCCCACTTCGGGGAAAAGCAGGCAGCCCCCGTACCTGGAGTGGGCAATGTCATTGGACATGTGGATTGCCAACTGCTTGTTTGCAGGGTCTTTGATAGGTGCCCTTGGAGCGATGGGCTTCACAGAGCAGCTGTCCTCGGGAAACTTACCTGGTGAGGGAAGAAGGTCTGTCAATAACTCAGCCCTTCTCCCACCCCAAGGAAATAGGCACAAGTACTCACAAGGAAAACAGCTGGCCCTGAAACAGTTTCAAGGGCTTGTGGTCCTCTCCCTCCAAGTTTGTTGCCTTTCCTTGGTCCTCTCTATATCATCCATCAAGAGGAAACAAGACCACGAGGTCAAACTCAAGGTTTCCCAATCACCCTGTTCTTCCTCTCAGGCCTGGTTATCTTTGGTCTTGGTTAGTTTATTCCTAGTTCCTTTCATCCCCCATTACTACACACAGGCAACCACCCTTACTACTTTCCTTCCAGTTTCTTTTTTGTCGTTGTTTCCCTTTTTTTTGAGACAGGGTCTCACTCTGTCACCCAGGCTGGAGTAAAGTGACATGATCTCGCCTCACTGCAACCTTCACCTCCCTCAAGCAATTCTCCTGCCTCAGTCTCCCAAGTAGCTGGGACTACAGGCATGTGCCACCATGCCCAGCTGATTTTTTAATTTTTAGTAGAGATGGGTTTTCACAGTGTTGGCCAGGCTGGTCTCAAACTCCTGACCTCAAGTGATCCACCCACCTCAGTCTCTTAAAATGCTGGGATTACAGGCGTGGGCCACTGCACCTGACCCAGAGTTTCTTTTCATTAGTACAAGGAAATACATACAATTCAAGATGAAATTAAGAAAAAAAAATAATAATAAAAAGCAAATACAAAAATGCATTCTTCAAGGACAGTATGTTCTAAATAGGCATAAACCCAATTCAAAGTGAATTCAAAATACAGAAAATTACAAAATGTTCCAGGTAAAAGTGAAGTAAGTGTGGGAGTTGTTAGCATCTAGATAAGATCTAAAGCCAAAGGGGTAAGAAGAGAAGAGAGAAAGAAAAGGTCCATCTTCTAGAGTCACCTAGAGGAAAATAAATTAGCGGAAAGAATTACCAAGAGGGGGCCGGGCTAGATGTAATCGCAGCACTTCGGGAAGCCAAAGAGGGCGAATCACGAATTCAGGAGTTTGAGACCAACCCTTCTAGATTTCTTTGGAGGCAGAAATCATATTCTTTGTAGTCTTCAAGTTATTCAATGGTGATGTAAAGACTGCTACTGTCATCTACTGCCAGAATCCAATCCATAGACCCACCCTCTGTACCAAGGAGCTCAGAGGTAGGCTGTACATACCTGGGAGTATACAAGATGATTCTCAGAAGAATTTCCTTGTAGATTTATATTTTCTTTCATTCTTTTCAATTTCTACATTTGTGTTTTACAAGACACATAATAGTGCATACATATCATTTATAAAGAAATACACCTATATTGGGAAGTTTAACCATTTTGCTCATGGAATGTTAACCTATAAAGTTTGGAAAACAGTATCTTCTTTATGAGTTCTCTAAGACTCAGGGTCACAAAAAGTGGTGTTTCTCCCTAGCAATTGGTTTATTGTTTGTCTAAGATGGACTCTTGCTCTGTCACTCAGGCTGGAGTGCACTGGTACTATCTCGGCTTACTGCAACTTCTGCCTCCTGGGCTCAATCGATTCTCTCACCTCAGCCTCCCTAGTAGCTGGGACTACAGGCATGCACCCCCATGCCTGGCTAATTTTTTGTATTTTTGTCAGAGATGGAGTTTTACCATGTTGTCCAGGCTGGTCTCAAGCTCCTGAGCTCAGGCAATCCGCCTGCCTCAGCCTCCCAAAGCTCTGGTACTACAGGCGTGAGCCACTGCGCCCAGCAGTTATTGTTTTTAATGAACTTCTATTGTTAATACCTTTCCTTCTTGCCTTTGGCTTCTAGGAACCCCAGAGCCAAACCACAAACTAGATGTACGCATAGAACACCTAACATTCACATTCTGAGGGCTGTGGTTAAGAGCATAGCTTCTGGAACCACATTGCCTGGGTGAGCCACTTACTACTTGTGTGAATTTTGGCAAGTTGCTTAACCACTCTGTGCCTCAGTTTCCTCATCTGTGAAATGGTGATTGTAACTGTTGTAACCTCCTAGCATCATTATGAAGGTTAAATAAAGTGATGCATGTAAAGCAACTAGAACAATGCGGTGAACGGAGTGAACACGCAAATGTTATTTCTGTTGTTTTATTGTTATTAGTCACTCTTATTCAATGATTTCCTTACCCTTGCTTTTCTTTTTCCCTTTGTTGAGACAGGGTCTCACGCTGTTGCAGGCTGGAGTACAGTGGCATGATCTTGGCTCACTGCAGCCTTGATCTCCTGGGTTCAGGTGATCCTCCCACCTCAGCCTCCTGAATAGCTGAGATTACAGGCATGTGCCACCACACCCAACTAGTATCTTATTTTTTTATTATTATTTTTTTTTTGAGATGAAGTCTCACTCTGTCACCAGGCTAGAGTACAATGGCACTAACTCAGCTCACTGCAGCCTCCACCTCCCAGGTTCAAGCAATTCTGCCTCAACCTCCCGAGTAGCTGGGACTACAGGCACCCGCTACCACACCTGGTTAATTTTTTGTGTTTTTAATAGAGACGGAGTTTCACTGTGTCGGCCAGGCTGGTCTCGGACTGCTGACCTCAGATGATCTGCCCACCTCGGCCTCCCAAAGTACTGGGATTACAGGCTTGAGCTACGGCACCCAACCCAGATTTGTGTCTTATTCACGCTCCTGTATTACCAATGAGGAGGTGGTTCTTGCCCTGCAGGGTGAGGCAACAACATGAGCTCTTTCCCTTCTTTCTGCTCTTGCAGACTTGATCTGCTAAAGTCAAGTGATCAACTTCTAGAATGCCTCAGGTATAGTCAGAAAGTTTGATATGGCTAAGAGCTATACTTCACCTAACTCAATGCTTACATAAGTCAAGTAGTAATTCAAGTCCATCCTGGGCCCTTTATTTTTTTTTTCCCAGAAAGAGCAGGGCAAGTAGTATCTGTTTAGTTTTCATGTAGAACAAACAGAATATCACCTCACTTTCCTTTCCGAATCAACCTTTCCTTCCTTCTGTTTCTTTAGAAAAGTGTTTCTGAACATGGCTGCCCAAGGGAAACACCTGGGGAGATTTCAAAAATGCCTTCCAGGCTGGGCACGGTGGCTCACACCTGGAATCCCGCACTCTGGGAGGCTGAGGCAGGTGGATCACTTGAGATCAGGAGTTCAAAACCAGCCAGGCCAACATAGTGCAACACCATCTCTACTAAAAATTCAAAAAAATTAGCTGGGCATGGTAGCAAGCACTTGTAATCCCGGCTACTTGGGAGGCTGAGGCAGGAGAATCGCTTGAACCCGGGAGGCGTAGGTTGCAGTGAGCTGAGATCGTGCCACTCACTGCACTCCAGCCTGGGCACCTAGGTGACAGAGATTCCAACTCAAAAAAAATTTTTTTAAAAATCAACCAGTGCTCATGTTGTCTGAAACTAGGCCCAGTCCACAAGGGCAAGGCTTGCAAGAGAGGAAGAAGGAATCGCGGAACAGCAAGCCAGGCCTGTGTCTTGAGACGGCTTCTCACCAAATGAGGGCATAACTGCCCCTTTTCCTGGCCTGCCCTGCTTGACAGGCATTTGAAACAAAATGTGCACTTCTCTAGGAGGCTGCCTGGGAGGAAGGGGAGCCTGGGTGGGGCCATCCTTGTGGATCAGGAAAGGGCAGGACTATTTGATGGCTCCTGTGATTTGGGAGACAGTCGGTAAACAGGTAAACAGTGCAGACTGCGGAATTGTGCAAGAGAGTTTGAGGGAAGAAGCCAGGCGCCATGGTGCATGCCTGTAGTCCCAGCTACTGGGGAGGTTGAGGTGGGAGGATTGCTTGAGTCCAGGAGTCCTGGGCTGTAGTGCGCTATGCTGATCAGGTGTCCGCACTAAGTTCAGCATCAATATGGTGACCTCCTGGGAGCGGGGGGCCACCAGATCGCCTAAGGAGGGGTGAACCTGCCCAGGTTGGAAACGGAGCAGGTCAAAACTCCTGTGCTGATCAGTAGTGGGATCGTACCTGTGAATAGCCACCGCCCTCTAGCCGGGGCAACATAGTGAGACTGAAAGAAAGAGAGAAAGAGAAAGAGAGAGAGGGGAGGGGGGAGAGAGAAAGAAAGAATTATCCAGTTGGTCCTCAGATTCCTACTCAAGGTGGCAGGTGGGGAAGACCCAGATTCACTTCCTGTCACTGCTGTGGACCAGCTGACCCGAGGACCCCTGGGGTGAGCCTCTCGATCTATATATATTTCGCCTTGGGCTGTTGTGAAGATTAAATGAGGGAACAGATGCAAAGCACCTAGCATTGTCCTGAGCACACAATAGGTGCTCAATAAATACTGTATTTATCAGTGGATAAAACCACCAGGATGGCTAATCCAAGGTGATAGGGAACCACCTAGGAAAGAGGATCCCAAATCCTACAGGACAGCCACCTGTGGGGCCTGGAATCAGGAGCACAAAGTGACAGGCAAGGAGCTTCCCATTGCTGCTGCTTGGTGGGTGGGCTGTATTGTTCTAGTCAAAGGATCCACATCTTCAGCCCTGGATTCTAGGATGTTGACCGTACACCCATATCCCACAGCCCTGCCTATCTGTGTCACGGCAACTCCCCTCAACCTCCAGAGATCCGGGAGGAGCGTCCTGGGGTCCGGTCCCATGGGCCTGTGGCCGTGGCCATGAGTGGGGAGAGAGGAGCATGGGGTGGGAAGGCTGTAAAATATGTAAATCGTGTGGTGTGGAGCAAGGCTCCAGCTGTCTAGCACTCCCTGGAGCTGGCAGGAGTCCAGAGAAGGGGCCCCAGACTCAGGGCGCCTTTTGTCCCAGGGCTTGGCTATGTAAAAGGTGGGGGAAGGGGCAAGAATTCATGGAACTTGTCCATTCATTGGAGCCCCTGCTGCCAGCAGGTGCGAGAAGGAGGGAGGGAATGAGAGACCCGGGGCTGGAAGGTTTAGATATGAGAATGGCAGCTCAGCATGCAGTGGATGACAAACAGATTCCTCAGCTTCCAACCTCCAGGGCTGTGAACATTCAGGCCAGCCGGACCCCATCCTGCTTAGAATATGCCACGAACTGTTTCCTCTAGCCCCCAGTTGGTGTTCCAAACCCCCAACTCTCCCATTTTCTATGCTCTGCCAAAATGCCCTGCTTCCCCAGGAGCACTTCCAATGCTGTCTGATTTTCTGAGGTTCTGTTTGTTTCTTTCTTTTCTGTTCCTCTTTGGCAGCTTCCAGGGCCTTCTCCAAGGCACTATATTCAAGCACTAGATGCTGCTTCGGCATGTCAATTGAGATCCCAGAGAAATCAGTGTGGGGGGAAGAAGGACTTGGAATCACACAAACGTGTGCCTGAACCTTGCTTGCCCTTCCCAGCTGGGTAAACTCCAGGCAAGTTACTAACCTTTCAGAGCTGCCTTCTTTAGGTAAAATGAAGATAATATTTGTTCCTTCTTCTCAGAGTTTTTGTACACATTAAATGCTGAGTTGATGTATAAAAAGCTCTTTGCACAATGCGTAGCACAGAACAGGTAGGTGCTCAATGGAGATAAGCATAGGAAAATAAGGCAGACAGTCCTGCAATGCTTTCATTTGTATTTCTTTGTTGCTAGAGAGATTAATCTTTTTAATATATGTTTATTAGCTATTTATATTTATTTCTTCTTTTTTCTTTTTTTTGAAACAGGGTCTCACTCTGTTGCACAGGCTGGAGTACAGTGGTGCAATCATGGGTCACTGCAGCTTCCAACTCCTGAATCAAGCAATCCTCCTGCCTCGGCCTCCCAAATAGCTGGGACTCCTGAGTAGACAAGGATCCCACTATGTTGCCCAGGCTGTTCTCAAATTTTTGGGCTCAAGAGATCCTCCTGCCTTGGCCTCTCAAAGTGCTGGGGTAACAGGCGTGAGCCACCGTGCCCAGCCCATTTATAGTTCTTATTCCTTACATAAATTACCTATGTTCATCTCTCATCCATTTTACTTCTAGATTTTTGTTTTTTGTTTTTTGACCTTTGGTTTGATCATTGGTGGGACAGCTTTACACATTTTATAGTTCTTTGTAATACAACTTGCAATTTTTTTCTCTTGGTCTGTCACTTGCTTTTGACTTTTTGGTGTCTTTCAACATACAAAGTCTCTTTTTCCTTCTATATATCATATTCCCAAACCTGCATTAGTTTCTTCTTTTCCACAGCATCCTCCCACAGATAGCCCACAGGAGCTGTTCCGTCTAAGCTGATTTTCTCAACATTTTGGGGTCCACGTTGACCCTCCCCTAGACCAGTGCACTCCCCAGGACTTTCTTAGGCCCTCCATTGTTCCCCAGATGTGGAAAACCCGCAGCCAGGGCTGTTTGACTGAATGCGGTAGTGTCTTAGTTTTATACCAAAATGCACACACTCCCCCCTACTGGTTTCTGGAAAGATCACACACTTTTTTATTTTTTCAACTAGTTTGCTAATTTAGGGAAACTCTAAGATCTGATTGAGAAATTAGTGTCTGAATGAGAATGTATTTATTTATTTATTGTTTTTATTATTAGTTTTTTGAGATAGAGTCTTACTCTGTCTCCCAGGCTGGAGTGCAGTGGCGAGATACCAGCTCACTGCAACCTCCGCCTCCTGGGCTCAAGCCATCCTTTTGCCTCAGCCTCCTGAGTAGCTGGGACCACAGGCATGTGCCACCATGCCCAGCTAATTTTTGTATTTTTGGTAGAGACAAGGTCTTGCCATGTTACGTAGGCTGGCCTCAAACTACAGGGCTCAAGTGAGCATCCTGCCTTGGCCTCCCAAAGTGCTGGGATTACAGGCATGAGCCACTGCACCTGGCCTGAATGAGAATTTAGAATCCTGCCATTAACCCTCTCTTTAGAGCCCAAGACTGCCTCAGGCTTTCCATATCTCACCATCTCAGCCAGCTGCCAGACAGACTGGCCATAAGATGTATTTCTGAGAAGTATGTGTACATCTTACTTGATGAATTCCATTTCAATGCTGAAAGAGAGATTAAAATTAAATGTCTTTAATTCATATAGCTCATTTACTGGGTACTTACCATGTGCCATTCACTGCAGTTAAGCACTTTACATGAAGCTCTCAACCCTCAGGACCATAAGGAAAGATCAAGCTTCTCCATTTTATAGATAAGTAGACTGAAGCTCTAGGAAGTTATGCAGCTTGGCTGAGGTCACCCAGCTGGAAGGTTGCCAGATTCAGCAAACAGACATATAGGACGCCCAGTTAAATTTGCATTTCATATAAGTAATGAAAAATTTTTTAGTATTGCGTCTCCCAAATATTGCACGCCATATTTTGTCTGGCAATCTTTCCCAGATGATAAGTAGTAGAATGTGGCCTAGAATCCAACTCTCCTGATTCCCTGATCTTCCAGTCAGGGGACTATGGAATATTGCATGAAATTCTTTGGAAAGCAAAGAAACCCTTATATTAACTCTTGGACTCCACCTCAGACATACTGAATAGAATTTCTGGGGGTCAAGCCCAGGAATCTGCACTTTTTTTTTTTGGAACCTGCACTTTTTAACACCTTCAAACCCCGGGATTTTGCACGTTGAATTTTGAGAGCACTTTTGTCTCTATGCAGCTTGCAGGTGGAGATGCCCATATTCAGCTGTCTTGTGGCTTCCAATATTCCTAGTATGCTTTTATTTTTCTTGAGACAGAATCTCACCCTGTCGCCCAGGCTGGAGTGCAGTGGCACAATCTTGGCTCATTGCAACCTCTGCCTCCTGGGTTCAAGCAATTCTCCTGCGTCAGTCTCCCAAGTAGCTGGGATTACAAGGGCATGTAACCATGGCTGGCTAATTTTTGTATTTTTGTAGGAACGGTGTTTCACCATGTTGGCTAGGCTGATCTCGAGCTCCTGACCTAGTGATCCTCCCATCTCAGCCTCCCAAAGTGCTGAGATTACAGGCGTGAGCCACCACGCCCAGCCCCTAGTATGCTTTATACGTTCATTCAGTCATCCATCCATAAAACTCTTTGATAGATATTTATTGTTTGAAGACTTGTCCTGCCAGCCAGGGATAGAAAGGAGAATTAGAGGCAGCCCAAACCCTTGAGGAGCTTCTGTTCCACTGCAGGACACTTACAAGAAAACAGACACATAGGGATATCAGGAGTGTTGGGTTGGACAGCCCCATAGGGGCTATGAGAGGATTTGCTCCAGAACGGGGTAGGGGGGGGAGGGGGGCAGGGGCGGAGCAGTCAGTTGCAAATTTGAGGGGATTTGCTTCAGTGGAGTCTTGAAAGGCCAGTAATTCTGTTTTCCTACCAAGGGGAGAACAAATGATAATAGATATAAATTTTAGATAGTGGTTACGATTTGCAATAAGAAATGAATTTAGTCTGGGCACAGTGGCTCACGCCTATAATCCCAGCACTTTGGGAGGCCAAGGCGGGTGGATCACAAGGTCAGGAGTTTAAGACCAGCCTGGCCAACATGGTGAAACCCTGTCTCTATTTAAAAAAAAAAAAAAAAAAAGAATTTAAATAGGCCAGGTACAATGGCTCATGCCTGTAATCCCAACACTTTGGGAGGCTGAGGAAAGAAGATCATTTAAGCCCAGGAATTCAAGACCTGTCTGGGTAATACAGTGAGATCCCATCTCTACAAAAAATACAAAAATTAGCTGGGTGTGATGGTGCACTCTTGTGGTCCCAGCTACTCGAGAGGCTGAAGTGGGAGGATTACTTGAGCTCCTGGAGGCAAGGGGTTACAGTGAGCCCTGATTGTGCCACTACACTCCAGCCTGGGCAACAAAATCTGACCCTGTCTCCAAAAAAAAAAAATAAGTTTTAAAAATGCAAATGAAAAGCTCGGCACCGTGGCTCATGCCTGTTATCCCAGCACTTTGGGAGTCTGAGGTGGGTGGCTCATCTGAGGTCAGGAGTTTGAGACTAGCCTGGCCAACATGGTGAAACCCTGTCTCTACTAAAAATACAAAAATTAGCCAGGCATGGTGGCGCATGCCTGTAATCTCAGCTACTTGGGAGGCTGAGGCAGGAGAAGCACTTGACCCTGGGAGGTGGAGGTTACAATGAGCCGAGATCACGCCACTGCACTCTAGCCTGGGTGACAGAGTGAGACTCCGTCTCAAAAATAAGTTTAAAAATGCAAACGAAAGCGAGTGAGAACGTGGGCCCTGGAGCCAGACATCCTGGTTACATCCAAGTTCCCTAACTAACTACAACGTCCATGTACCCCATCCTTTCCATGCCTCAGTTTTGTCTTCTGTGAAATAAGGATGATCACATTCTCCACCTCATTGGTTGAGTGTGCAGGTTAAAGGAAATAATCTATATAAAATGCCTAATGCAGCTCCTACTTAGTAAGTATTCAACAAAGGTTAACATCAACAATTCTCTCTTTACTACACCTTCCCTGCAGCCTACAAATGTGTTGTAACAGCTTTCCATCCTTGAGCCTGGATCTTCCTCTTATTACTGACACATTACCTGTCCTCATTTATGGCACAATTCTTTGAAAGAATTGTGTGTAATTCTCATTTCTATTTTCTCGCCTCCCTGTTTCTCCTGAACCCACTCCATGGAACCTGCTCCTGTCAAGGCCATTGATAAACTTCATATGCATTTCCAGTGGGCATTTCTCAATCCTTATCCACAGCCTTTTAGGAGCATTTGACACAGTTGATCCACCCTTGCTGCTTCCTTTTTTTTTTTTTCTTCTTATTTAAGAGATGGGATCTGGCTGGGGCGAGGAGGCTCACACCTGTAATCCCAGCACTTTGGGAGGGTGAAGTGGGTGGATCATAAGGTCAGGAGTTCGAGACCAGCCTAGCCAAGATGGTGAAACCCTGTCTCTACTAAAAAATACAAAAATTAACTGGGCATGGTGGCGGGCTCCTGTAATCCCAGCTACTCAGGAGGCTGAAGAAGGAGAATCACTTGAACCCAGGAGGCAGAGGTTGCAGTGAGCCAAGATCGCACCACTGCACTCTAGCCTGTGCGACAGACCAAGACTCTGTCTCAAAAAAAAAAAAAGACAGGATCTTGCTCCGTCACCCAGGCTGGAGTACAGTGGCATAATCATAGCTCACTGCAGCCTTGAAGATGGGGGCTCAAGCAATCCCCCAACTTCATCTTCCTCTCATGGGAGCTAGGAGTAAAGGAGCATACCACTATGCCCAGCTAATTTTTTTATTTTTATTTTTTTGTAAAGAGGGAGGTCTCAGTATGTTGCCTGAGCTAGTCTCAAACTCCTGGGCTCAAGCAATCCTCCTGCCTCCACCTCCTAAAGTGCTGGGATAACAGGCATGAGCCACCATGCCCAGCCAGGGCTGGCTTCTTGAAGCACTTGTTTTCTTTGGCTTTCAGTCCGGTTCTCCTACCTCCCTGGCTGCTCCTTTTCCATCTCTGTTGCTGGCTTTTTCTCTTACTCTTCCTACTACTAGGTGTTGGAATCCCGAAAGGCTCAATGCTCTGACCTCTTTTCTTCTCAATCTACAGTCACTCTTTAGTTGATCTCTTGCAATCTACTCATTTAAAACCCCACCTTCTTTCTGATGATTTCCACATTTATGGCTCCAGCTCAGACATCGTCCCTAACTTCCAGACTCAACCAGTTTCTTATGTAACATCACCACTGGGTGTCCAACAGGCATCTCAAATTTAACCTGTCCATAAACAAACTCTTGGCCGGGCGTGGTGGCTCACACCTGTAATCCAAGCACTTTGGAGGCCAAGGCTGGCAGATCACCCGAGGTCAGGAGTTCAAGACCAGCCTGACCAACACGGTGAAACCCCGACTATTAAAAAAAAAAAGAAAAAAACAAACAAACTCTTATTGATCACCTGTTCCTCACGCATAATCTGTTCTTCCCCCAAAACTCCCAACCCCAGTAAATGGTACCACTATTCACTCAGTCGCTCAGTCCAAAAGCCTTAAAATAGCACTTGAAGTGAGTCTTTAATAGCTCAGTTGGTAGGGAAGACAGCTGTTTGGATAAGCTGCAGAACCACACTTGATTCCTTTTTCTCTCATTTACCACATCCATACCCAAACCAGGTTGTCTCTATTGTCAAAATACTATAAAAATACATCCCAAGGAGGCCAGGCATCGTGGCTCACGCCTGTAATCCCAGCACTTTGGGATGTCCAAGGTAGGTGGATCATTTGAGGTCAGGTGTTCAAGCCCAGCCTGGCCAACACAGTGAAACCCTGTCTCTACTAAAAACTACAAAAATTAGCCAGGCAGTAATGGCCAGTGCCTGTAATCCTAGCTACCCGGGAGGCCAAAGCAGGAGAATTGCTTGAGTCTGGGAGGCGGAGTTTGCAGTGCATTGAGCCAAGATTGAGCCACTGCACTCCAGTCTGGGTGACGGCAGAGTGAGACCCCATCTCAAGAAAAATACATACATACATCTGGAGGCCAGGCACAGTGGCTCATGCCTGTAACCCCAGCACTTTGAGAGGCCAAGGCAGGTGGATCACTTGAGGTCAGGAGTTTAAGACCAGCCTGACCAACATGGTGAAACTGGGTCTCTACTAAAAATATAAAAATTAACTGAGCATGGTGGTACATGCCTGTAGTCCCAGCTACTTGGGAGGCTGAGGCACAAGAATCGCTTGAACCCAGGAGACAGAAATTGCAATGAGCCGAGATTGGGCCACTGCACTCCAGCCTGAGTGACAGAGCAAGACTTCATTTCAAAAAAAAAAAAAGGCCAGATGTGGTGGCTCACATCTCTAATCCCAGCGCTTTGGGAGGCTGAGGCAGGTGGATCACCAGATCACCTGAGGTCAGGAGTTGAAGACCAGCCTGTCCACATGGTGAAACCCCGCCTCTACTAAAAATACAAAAATTAGCCAGGCATGGAAGTGCATGCCTGTACTTCCAACTATTCAGGAGGCTGAGGCAGGAGAATTGCTTGAACCCGGGAGACAGAGGTTGGAGTGAGCCAGATCGTGCCACTACACTCTAGCGTGGGCAACAAGAATGAAACTCTTGTCTCAAAAAAAAGAAATCTCGAATCCAATGCTTTTCACTTCCTCTATATCAAGGTTTCTCAACTTTAGTACTATTGACTTTGTTTAAACGTTATTTTTGAGACAGGTTCTTACCCTGTTGCCCAGGCTGGAGTACAGTGGCACAATCATAGCTCACTACAGCCTTGAACTCCTGGGCTCAAGCTATCCTCTTGCCCCAGCCTCCCTAGTAGCTGGGACCACATTTGCATGCTACTACACTAAACTAATTAAAAATTCCTTTTTTTTAGAGATGAGGTCTTGCTTTGTAGCTTAGGCTGATATAAAATTCCTAGTTTCAAGCAATCCTCCCACTTTGGCCTCTGAAAGTGCTGGGATTACAGGTATGAGTCACTGTGCCCAGCCGCCATTGACATTTTGTTTTTGTCTGTTTTTTGTTTGTTTGTTTGTTTGTCTGTTTTTTCAAGACAGAGTCACCCACCCTCTATCCCCCAGGCTGGAGTGTAGTGGCACAATCTCTGCTCACTGAAATCTCCTCCTCTCGGGTTGAAGCAATTCTCATGCCTCAGGCTCCCGAGTAGCTGGAATTACAGGCACATGCCACCACAGCTGGCTAATTTTTATATTTTTAGTAGGGGCAGGGTTTCATCATGTTGGCCAGGCTGCTCTTGAACTCTTGAGCTCACGAGAGCAGCCACCTTGGCCTCACAAAGTGCTGATATTACAGGCGTGAGCCACAGTGCCCAGCCCACTATTGACATTTTGGACTAAGTAATTCTTTGTCATGGGGAGTTGTCCTGTGCATTATTGTAGGATACTTTGCAGCACCCATTAGAAGCCAATAGCATCCCCCAGTTATGACAACCAAAAACGTCCAGCTATTGAACAAATATCCTTGGCTGGGAGGGAGAGTGGGGAAGAGGTGTGTGGAGAAGTAGCAAAGTCACCCTGGTTGACAGCCACTTCTCTACAGCTCTGCACCATTCTGTAGTCCCCACCAACCTGTCCCTTTCTATAGTCCCAACCATGACTCTCTCTTACCTGAAATACCAGAATAGCCTCCTACCTGGTTTCCCTACCTCCATTCTAGCTCTCCATACAGCAGCATCCAATGTGATCCTTTTAAATCATCAACCAAATTCTGTCACTCTGCTGGGTGTTTGTTTGTTTGTTGAGATGGAGTCTCGCTCTGTCCCCCAGGCTGGAGTGCAATTACATAGTCTCAGCTCACTGCAACCGCTACTTCCTAGGTTCAAACGATTCTCCTGCCTCAGTTTCCCAAGTAGTTGGGATTACAGGTGCCCGCCACCACACCCGACTAAATTTTGTATTTTTAGTAGAGACAAGGTTTCACCATGTTGGCTAGGCTGGTCTCGAACTCCTGACCTCAAGTGATCCGCCCGCCTCAGCCTCCTAATGTGCTAGGATGACAGGCTTGAGCCACTGCGCCCAGCCGCTTTTCTCTTGTTAACCTGTCTTTTGCTATAGGAGTGTTGGCCCTGACCCTTATGATAAGGAGGAAAGTTATTACACCTTTCCTCCCCTTCAATATTCTAAGATTACTCTATCGTTGGGGAGTCGTTGGGTGATATCTAATATAAAGTCTCCAACTGTTTTTTGTTTTGAGATAGGGTCTCACTCTGTTACCCAGGTTGGAGTGCAGTGGCACGATCTCAGCTCACTGCAACCTCGACCTCCTGGGCTCAAGTGAGCCTTCCACCTCAGCCTCCCAGCAGCTGAGACTATAGGCTTGCATCACCATACCCCGCTATTTTTGTTGTTGTTTTTGTTTTCGTTTTGTAGAAACAGGATCTTGATATGTTGCCTAGGCTGGTCTCCAACTTCTGAGATCAAGTGATCCTCCCATCTCAGCCTCCCAAAGTGCTGGGAATACAGGCATGAGTCACCACGGCCAGCCAAGGCTCCAACTTTTTAATAGACTTGCAGCTCAGGGGACACAATCTTTCTAAAATGATTTATTTCTGGGGTGGAACAGGCCAAGATGGTTTCAGATCTAGAGGACTCGACAGCAGGGCTCTGCTCAGCTGTCAACTCTGTCCCTCCTGCTCACAAATATAATAGGCTATTCTCACATAGGGAAGATGCCACCGTCCTTTGAACCAACTATACTACAGGCATTTTGACCTGGTTAGCCCATAGGATAAATTTTAGATTAAGCAGCTATTCTTGAGTATTTTTATACAGTTTCATGTTTTAAGAACATTCACATTGCTCAGGAATTGCTTTTTTTTTTTTTTTTTTTTTTTTTTTTTTTTTTTTTTTAAGGAAGTTGGTTTTGTGGGCAAGCACAATTTGGGACATTAAAAATATTTTTTTTTTTTAAAAAAAAACAAAATAAAGTGAGTTA